>CM075942.1:7705657-7999911 GCA_038030265.1 Corythucha ciliata | reverse complement strand
TGCACTGGAGCCGAGAAAATCGACAATAAAGCAAAACGTGTCCATTTTTGGGCCAATTTAAAGGGGGCGCTGGCAGCCCCTCGGTGGTGCCATGTATGGCGGAAACCACAGCTGCATTGGTCGACCTAGTCGTGGGAGTCCCATGAACCACACCAGGCTCCAAAATCACCCCCCCACCCCCCCCCGAGACTGAGCTATAAATTTGTCGATAATTAATGTTTGAAGTCCTAGCACGTGGACCATTTAGCCACGAAATTACCTCGCGAAACCACAAATTGGCGATTTTTCTTACGAATAGCCATAAATTAGTTTTTTTCTCCATTTCAGCCGCAAATTACCGCTTTTCCCCCCATTTTAGCCACGAAGTGTTTCTCAATTTCAGTCGAGAATCAATAGTTTTTCCTCTTTGGTTCCATCTCGGTGCGACATGACCAATAGCCCCCCCCCCTCCCTCAGTTCATTAAATTATCATTGTGACCTGATTTAGTGTGATTCGGATTTAGTTTTCCTTAGTAAATCGTCTGTACCTGATGAAAAAATGGTCTCATTGAAATTTAAAAGAAGCCATTGGAAAGAGCACTAAATTCTCTGTAGGATTGGATATTTTCATCTCTAAATCGATCAATATTTAAGTGTTTAAATTGCTGCTGAACAGACAACTTCTTAGATTTCCAGAAAACTCCTAGTTTTTCAGCCAGCTGTCAATTCTTTTATGGCCCTCGTTGAAAGTGTAAAAAATTATTAACAACTTCTACTGTTTGTCAGCTTTCGAATGGCCTGCTTAGTTCTGGATTATTCTTTTTTTCTTCCGAGATAGAAGCAAAAACGCGTGAAAAAACCTCCAAAAGTATCCGTTTTTAAGCATGCCTTCAGGTAAGGCAATTGCTTTCGCGAGCGCGCCCTCGGCCTCTCCAGTTCATGGTGATTGTAATGGGGTTGGTGGTGGATGTGGGTGAAATGTGCACAATCACATTTTAGGCCAGTCAATATAAACATCAAACATCGCAAATATGCATGTAATTGTTTTTTCTTTTGCACATTGTTAGGGCCAATGAGAGCAGTTTATACTCAAGTTTGCAACCTTCAAAACCTTGTGCTCAACTCGTGGCATTCAAAAAACCACGAAATTCCATCAATTTTTTAGGTTGTTAAACAAAAATACCAGAAGAAAGTGTTTTTCGAGCATGACCACAGTATACATTGTTAAAGCCAACTAAATTTTTCTACAATTTAAGCCCAGTCCGAGCGTCCTACGCAGTGGCGGCGGAACCGGGGGGGCGGCGGCCCCCCTGGAATTTAGTCTGGGGGGGGCGTCGCCCCCCCCAGGCTTCAATGCCAATCTTCTGTCCCGAATACTGCACCCAAAGTTCTTATTCTATCCTTTTCGCTTCTTATTCGAGGACCAAGCGACCGTCACTCAGATCGAAAACCCTGGATCATTTGCGAGAAGATGAAAAATAGCAATGCCTAGAACATTGCCCCCCCCCCCCATCTTTCACTTTTCTGCAGACTTTTTGTTAGGTATATTATTGATTCTTCTTCTACACTTTACCCCTGCCATCTGGCAAAGGAGGGCGATCCACCTATCGGCCACCCCCCCCCCCCGGAGAGGGTTTTAGCCCAAATTTAAGCAATATGAAGCACAGGCGTAGCAAGGGGCGTGCGGCGTGTGCGGTGCGCACCGGGCATCTCTACCCTGGGGGCATCAAACCCGCTGTTTTGTTATGCGATCACCGCTACCCAGTGGCGGAACAACACTTGTCCGGGGCCCGGGGCGGAAATCTCTAGGAGGCCCTTTAGTCTCTAATTAATCCGTAAATATACTTTTTTGCAGCTTTGAAGTATATATTTTCCTCAATTTTAGCCACGAAATTGCCTCTAAAGTGCGTTTTCTCAATTTTTTCCGCGAATTAGCTCATTTTCTCATTTTTAGCTCTTACCGTGAAGTTGCCTTAAGAATCCGCAAATTAGGTAGCGTTTAAGTGCTCTTTCCCAATTTTATCCGCAAATTAGCAATTTTTCTAAATTTAAGCCGTAAATTCGCGCTTTTCTCCATTACAAAAAAAAAACCATTCGTGTTTTTCTCTATTTATTACCCTCGAATTAGCGCTTTTTCACAGTTTTAGCCGCTTGAATTAGCGCTTTTTCTCAATTTTATTCCCAAAGTTCCCCAAGAATGTGCAAGTTGGGGTATACTCAATTTCAGCTGTAAATTAGCCTTTTTACCCCCAATTTAGCAGTGAATGGGCACATTTTTTAATTTTAGCTGGAAATTATAGCACTTTTTCTCGATTTTATCTGCAAAATTGAAATGTTTTGTACCTTAGTTGTGAATTAAAGTTTTCCTCCACTTTTAGACGCAAATTCGCGTTTTTCTCTATTTCACGCCGTGAATCGCAGCGCTTTTTCTCAATTTCGGTCCCAGCCCCGAGAATCCGTGAGTTGCGGCTTTTTCTGTGAATTCGCGCTTTTTCCCAATGTTTAAAGCTGCCAAATTGTAACACTTTATCATAATAGCGTGTTTCTCTATTTTTAGACTCGAATTCGCGTTGTTCTCTTTTTTATCCTTGAATTAGCGTTTTTCTCATCTTTAGCGCGTGAATTAGCGCTTTTCAACTTCAGCCTTAAAGTTGCCCCTAAGAATTGGCGAATTGGCGTTTTCTCTCATTTTCAGCTGTGAATTAGCGTTTTGTTTCTCAATTTTAGCAGTAAATTAGCACATTTTCTTAATTTTAGCTACGATTTTTAGCGTTTTTTCTCGATTTTATCCGTAAAATTGTAATTTTTCATACCTTAGCTGAGTTTTCCTCCACTTTTATCTAGACGCGAATTCGCGTTTTTGACTATTTCACCCGTGAATTAGCGCTTTTTCTAAATTTTAGTCCCAATGTTGCCCCGAGAATCCTTGAGTTGGCGTTTCTCCCTTTTAGCTGTGAATTTGCGCTTGTTCTAAATTTTGAAAGTTGCTAAATTGTAGCACTTTATCACAATTTTAGCTGTAAATTAGCGTGTTTTTTTTTTCAAGACGACGCGAATTTGCGTTTTTCTCTTTTTCATCCTTGAATTAGCGCTTTTCTCAGTTTTAGCTGCGTAAATTAGCGCTTTTTCCTAATTTCGCCCCAACAATTCGTGATTTTGCGTTATCTCAATGTCAGCTGTGAATTAGCTAGCGCTTTTTCTTAATATTAACAGCCATAAATTTCAGCAATTTTTCTCAATTTCAGCCGCGAATCAGCGTTTTACTCACTTTTACAAGCGAGTTTAGCCATTCGTTTTCATCTTATCTACTTGAAAATCCCGATTTTTCATCTTCAAGCTATTCAGGGGCCCCCATCCGAACCCCGGATCCGGATTTCTAGTTATGCCCCTACCTGCATTCCCACACTTTGCTGTTTTATTTGAGTACGAATGATTATCGTTTATTATTTAAAACGAATACTTGCCATATTCTTGTGGCAAAAAGACAACTAAGAAATCAATAATAGTATATGTATACGCAGGAGCTAAAGTCGTGGCTCTAAAACGCCGTAAAATTTGCCGCGGTATATTACATTACAAGCCCGGGGCTGGCGAGGCGAGGTAAATCCCCTTCCTACGAGTGATGTACGACTTTTTTCACGCGACAGCAAGGAAATGATAAAACTGACTTTGACAAATTGACTACTGACTTCTCGTGTCTTTAGTTTAAGAAGACCTTAAACGAGGTTATAACCCGAGTTCATTTACTTTCCGTACTAGGACGGAAAATATTTTCTGGACTAGCACGGAAAATTTCTCGAATGTCACTGTGTGGTAATGGTCAATTTCCCAGACATTTTTGGGTACAGAAAATGACTACTTTCGGAGCATGTCGCTTGAAAAATACTTTAGTTCCTAGGCATGAAAAGAGACACTTTTGGGACTCATTTGCGGCCGTAAAATTCGGTTTTAGTATCATGTGGGATAAAAATAAAATATTATTAGTCAAAAACCTATCAAGAATCAGGCCGTTGTATAACACATTCAAATCATTCCCTAAATGCTGAAAATTCAACCTGGCACCTGGGCACCTCCATACAGGGGCGGATACACAGATTTGTCCGCCCCGGGGCACTGAGAAAATATCGGCACAATATTATACATTTATACAGGAGTGATTCAGGAGGAATCTGACACACTTGCACCTGGTGATGGTGCGTACCTGGACGCACAAAAACGTCATATAGACGTACTTTATTCGCGGAAGCTTTAAGGAAACATGAGCCACCCCCCTCTGTGGCTCCCTATGTGGGCCTAAAAATGTGGATATTAAGGATCTATAGCTATGTCTCCCACTTGTGCGCTTTCGTCTTCCTCTTTCAATTTAACACGCCTTTTCAACTTTCAACAACGCATGCGTCCAAGCTATGCACGCTATTTCTGTTATCCTTCCAGCTTTTTGAGGCATGCAATAGCGCATTCCTCACGTTCAACACACCGGCGCCTGCTATGACGCATGCCTCTGACGCACGCGAAAAGGCACAAGTGAAGACATAGCTTATGTTCATGATTGTAGGTACGTGAAAACGTGTTTTTGGCATGCAGTTTGACAGCGATATTGGCTCCTTTCGATGCTTTTCAATCCATCCCATTCAGGATGGAGTGCTTGCAGGTGATCAGCAAGGAGTTTAGCTGAATAATCCATTTAGCCCACAAAAGCGCTTATTCTGAAGGCTCAAATTGAGAGGAAACGCACCCTTCTGGGGGTAACTTCGCAGCTAAAATAGAGAGAATACGCTGCTTCCCAGTTTGTTTTTCTTAGGTCCGAAAGCGGATAAAGATGAGAAGACGTACTAATATGCTATTCTTGCAGGCAAGTACCAACGGCTGCAAAAAGTTGGGAAACATCGCTAGTATTTGTGGCAAAAACTGTTCAAAAGCTTTCATTCGCAGTATCTCGATGAAACATCTAGACCGAAATTGAGAAAAAATAGCTGATTCGCGGTGTATAGATGCCACTTTATGCCTAAAATGAAGAAAAAACGCTAATTTGCTGTTGGTAAAATTGAGACGCGACGCAGTTTTTGCTTTTCTGCAAGCGCTAAAAGGCAAAAAAACCGCTAAGGCTATACGATGAAACACACGCTAATTGGGGGCTAAAATTGAGAAAAATGACAAGTTTGCATCTGAAATTGCAAAAAATTGCCCGTTCGCGGATAAAAACCTGAAAATCCACAATTCACAGCTAATTTTCGAAAAATGCTAATTCACGACGGAAATTGAGAAGAATGGCTAATTAGCTAATCCACGGCAAAAATTGAGAAAAATAGCTTCTCTAATGAAGTTTGACAAAAAGAGCTACTTGGCGGCTAAACTTGGAACAATCCAATGCTGCGGACTTAATTTAAAATACCTAATAGATAATTACTTGGCAGCTAAAATTTGTAAAAAGTCCGATAATTTGCGGATAGTCTAGAAAAAACGTTCATTCGCGGATTCAAATGAAAAAAATCGGCTAATTCACAGCTATATTAGAGAAAACGCCAATTCACGACTAAATTTTAGTAATAACGCTGACTCGGGGCTAAAATTCAGCTAAAGACAATAATCTGTTGCTTTTGAACGCAACTTCGGACGTACACCTGGAAAATAGCGCTAGTCTATAGCTAAAAGTTGAAAAAAAAAAAAAAAAAAAAATGCGGTTCAATATTGAGAAATTATTAATTAATTAGCGCGGCTGAAATCAACGAAAAACGCTATACTTGCAGCTCAAAGTGCTAATTTACTGCTGAAAAGGTAAAAAATCGCTAATTTGCTGCAAAAATCTAGGAAAACTTCAATTCATGGCAAAAATTGAGAAAAATCGCTAACATGGGATAAAAACGCTACTTCGCAGCCACATTCGCGGACAAAGTGTAGAGGAAAAGCTCGTTAATCCACGGCTAAAATTGAAAAAAAAAAACAAAAAAAAACTTCAATTTTCGGCTATTTTATAGTTTTAAAATATTCATAAGTCAAATGGGCTTCTTAGGTCATTTTTTCTCGTCCACCTTCCTTCTCCCCTGCTCATTTTGCTAGACGCGCCCCTCAGGCCTCGGCGCCCCTGGGTGGAAGAGAAAAAACTACACACAAAGATCACAATATGCCCAAGTCCCCGATCAAGTCCTAACGCCCTGTTCCCTGAAGATTGCAACGGGACCATAAAATCGGTCTCGGTGCAGATATAAGACAGCAAATTATGGGGAAAATGTATGCAGCATGACGGTGAGGCACAAACTGCTGCGGCAGGCCTTTAGAGTACGTGTATTCTGGGTGTTCTCAGTGAGTGAATTTTGAACCAACTGCTAAGCTATACGCTATAAAACAGCCTTGTGTCTTGAGTCATGGGTTGAAGGTTGTCCCGGTTTTAAGAAAACCCTACTTGATAGGTTTTCTCATTTGTTTCATCGTACCTATAATAGGCCAGTTCCGGGATTCTGTAGGCTTACCTTAAGGACCATTACCGAGAAAAATTAATCTGTAGTTACCAGTTTTTTCAGGAGGACAAGGATCCGTCAAAATGTTGGGGGGGGGGGCATCGGCGCTCCGGCCGCACTGGCCCTCGGAGCCTCCGGCCTTTCGGGCTCAGCCCGATCGCCCACCCCCTGTATCCGCCCCTGCCTCCATACAGTACCTTGCCTCCTCTATTTACTTAAAATTGAGAACTACACTACACTTCACCTTCTATTGATGAAAACTAAGGAAGTGATGGTAGTGTAGGGTAAGGTGGGGAAGGGAAGGGGGAAGCGCCTTAATTTTCGCCCCCCCTGAACCAAAATACTTCCGCCGCCACTGGTCCTACGTTAGTTATTTTCGGAGATACGGCCAATCAAGAAATGTGTAATATGGTCAAAAAGCGAGATTTTTCAAGACCCGTAGCACTCAAACATAATGGTCCTACAGAATATCCACGCGAGAATAATTCTTAGGCAGTAGCTCAGTTTGAATCTGACGCTATTGCCTAAAATTTATTTTCGCGTGGATATTCTATAGGACAGGGTGACTGGTACTTGGTTGAGCAAAATAATAGGGGTGATTAAACATCCAAAATGCAACAAAAATTGTCTTATGACCTAGGGTCCGATTTCCTTTCCTAGTCGAGATAATAGATTTTTTTACATTTTCCGGCACATCACTGGTTTTCGCAACAAAAACAGCTGTAACTTGGGAAGCATGCGTCCTGGTTAAATCCAACGACACCAATGAAAAGAGCACACTTTTTTTCTGTGTGAGTAAGGACATTTTGGGGGTCAAATGGGGTGGTTATGCGTTGACGCCGTGTATTTCATGGCGTCTTTTAAAAATACGGCACCATGCATTTTGGTGCAGCTAGCCACTGACCACCCAACTCCGACCTCCAGCCTTCCCGGCGTCTTTGACGCGCCGTGCTGTGGCATCCGCGGCACGGTTGGCGGCCCTGTTACGGAGAATTCTCTTAACAAATGGAGGAGGGGTATGGGCCGTGTAGTGGCGAGGGCACGGTCTTAAAAGAACTCGCTACCAACCCAAGGCGTTATGCGATCCGTGCCGAAGGGTGCGTGACACAGGGTGAGCTGTGTATTTAACGGAGCCTCAGGGATACCAGGCGACCTCCCTGAGTATTAAGCCTTCCCACGTCATGCGGGGCTCTGCCGTGGGTGACTTTTATTTCCCTAGCTGCTCGTGGGACCGTTTATGGATCGCGATCGTTTTACGTTGACAAACCCAGGGTTCATAACTCTGGAGCAGGTTGAGGACGAGCTTCTCAGTAGCCCTCAGCCTGCTCAGCCCGGCACCGCGGAGAAGACGGGGGAGACCACCTCAATGGAGGTGGTTGAGCCCGGAACCTCCGGTGGTGTCGCTGAGGGAGTAGTCTCCCTCTCGGGTTCGCCGGTATCCGGCGTACCCGAATTACAAGCGGGTCAGGGAACGGTATCCGAACCCGTCGATCCCGCAACAGCGGCGCCTGGAGACCAGGAGATCGCTGATTTTGACAAATACGTCTCTGGCCTGAACAGGGATCAGAGGCGACGCTTTTTGTGGCTGGTTCGGAAGAAGGGGGAGGAACCGGAAGCCGCCAGGGCGAGTGCTCTGCAGATGGTGGAGAAGAGGAAGAAGGGGAGAGCCTCTGCAGAGACGACTCCGGAGGGAGCCGTGAAAAAGAAGCGAAGGACGACCGCACAGGGTCCTTCGTATACCGGAGCGCTCAAGGGAAGGAAGCTTGGTGTGGTTCATAGAGACTACCCAGCAGTCCTCCTCTTGGACGACCAGCTTGAGGCCCTGGAAAGGAGCATTGAAGCTGCTATTGTTGCGCTGGAACCTAAAGCTGGGGAGGTAGTGCCCCAGTTTGATGGTCTGGTGCGAAGGAGGGGATGGCTATCCATCACCTGCGAGGACGACGGGACGGCTGTTTGGTTAAAGTCGCTCGTTGAAAGTATCGTACCCTGGGAGGGGACAAGGTTGAAGGTGGTTGAGGGGAGTGACCTGCCCAAGCCCAGGGTGGCGGTTGCATTTCTCCCGAAGTGCGCGGATCTGGGGAATGAGCAAGTCCTTCAGTTCCTCGTGCGCCAAAATCGGGGGTTAAATGTGGGACAGTGGAAGGTACTGTCCAGGAGTGTGCCTCAGGGCACGCCGGCTTTGATGATGACGCTGCTCATCGATGAAGAGTCGGCGAAGATCCTGGAAAGGAATAATGTAGTCCACATCAGGTTCGGCAAGGGGACCATCCGGCCTAAGGCTCGGAAGGGGGAAGGATCATCCTCCGGCCCCCGGCAGCAGCCGATGGAGGTGGATCAGGTAGCCGCTGCTGTGCGGGGTCCCACCCCCGCACCGCGGCAGGAAGAGCTATCTGTGGGAACAGCGGTTGGCGCCACGGCATCCGGGCAGTCAACGCAGGTAGCTCCCTCATATGCTAGGCCATCGACTAGCAAGGCGGGGGAGAGAGGTGATAGTGTCGGACCAGCGGGGGGTGAAAGAGTCCCGAAGGCGGCAGGTCGGGCACGGAAACCCCACCCTACTCCGAGTAAGGCGATGCTGAAGAAGCAATCGCGGAGTGGGGTACATAAGGGGAATAAGTGACCGCTACGGGGTTGCGCTTCCTCCAGGTGAATCTGCATCGTGCGGCAGCGGCGTCGGCCGTCTTGAGCAGGGTGTTCACTGGGGGAAGCTATGACGTCGTCATGGTTCAGGAGCCATGGGCATGGGAGAGGCAGGTCAAGGGCCTCTCTGCGACAGCAGGTAAGCTGGTTTACTGTAGGGATGAGGAGCGGCCACGAACTGCGCTGTTTCTAAGTCCCGCAGTGAAATTTTTAACTATGCCAGAATTTCTGTGCAGAGATTTGACAGCAGTCATCCTGGAAGCCAAGGACGAGGACCGGACCCGGAGGTGTGTGGTAGCTTCCGCGTACTTCCCGGGGGACGCTGAGGTGACGCCGCCGGAGGAGCTTCAGCGTTTGGTCCTGTACTGCAGCGCGAGGAACCTGCAGCTGATTGTGGGTTGTGATGCGAATGCTCACCATACCATCTGGGGAAGTACAGATGTCAATGCCAGGGGTGAGTCACTCTTTCAATTTTTGATGACGCATGACCTGGTGGTGGTAAATCAGGGCTCGATCCCTACTTTCGTGACAAGTGCGAGGAGTGAGGTCCTGGATGTTACTCTGGCTAGCCAGTTTTTGGCCAATAGTGTCAGAGATTGGAAAGTCATGTCAGAAACATCAATGTCTGACCATAGGCTGATTTCGTTTGAGGTCGAGTTTCCTAGGGTTAGAAGTACAGAGTATCGGAATCCCAAGAACGCGGATTGGGAGGTCTTTAAGGGGCATCTTGAACAGGAGTTGTCTGAGATGGACCTGGACATTCAGTGCCACGCCGATCTCGATAGGGCGGTGGAGGCGATAAATTCAGCGGTCCTCAGTGCGTATGAGGAAAGCTGTCCTGTTAAGGTGAAGAAGGGGAACAGGGAAGTCCCTTGGTGGAACAACGAGCTGGAGATGCTCAGAAGAGAAACGAGGAGGCTTTACAATAGGGCCAGATCACGTGGGGAGTGGGAGGCTTATAGGCACTCCCTCACGGAGTATAACAAGGCCCTTAGGAAAGCAAAGCGGGCCACGTGGAGGACCTTCTGTGAGGGGATGGAGAATGTGTCCGTTATGGGCAGACTACAGAGGGTCCTGTCCAAAGAGAGCCCGGGCCAAATTGGTCTAATAAAAAAGGCAGATGGGGCGTATACCGAGAGCGCTATAAAGAGACAATGGAGGTCCTCCTGCGTAGTCATTTCCCTGATTCCAGGGATGCAGGGGCCTCAGATGTTCAGGGCGAAGTGGTGGCTGACTGCCAGCCAGCAAATAATGCAATATGGAGCGCATCGGGGAAATTGTTTACGCCCGCGAAAATTAAATGGGCTATCGGCTCATTTAAGCCCTATAAATCCCCTGGGCCGGACGGGATATTCCCGGTCATGCTACAGAGTGGCCTGGAGGTCCTGGAGCCGCGCCTCAGAAGGATATTTAGGGCAAGTTATGCATTATCGTATATACCGAAGGCATGGAGGGAGGTCAGGATTGTGTTCATTCCTAAGTCGGGAGCAAACTCCTCGGCCCAGGCAAAGGCGTACCGACCCATAAGCCTCACGTCCTTCCTCCTTAAAACAATGGAAAAGGTAATTGGCCTGGATATCAAGGACGGTTGCCTTAAAATTAAACCAATCCAGAGGGGGCAGCATGCCTACCAGGCGGGCAAGTCTACTGAGACCGCCCTAAACGAACTGGTGGGTAAGGTTGAAAAATCTCTGGAGGCGAAAGAAACTGCGCTGGGCTGCTTCCTGGACATAGGTGGTGCTTTTGATAACACCACCTATGGCTCTATATATGGAGGCTGCAGTTAGGAGCAGAGGTGTTGATCCATCTTCAGTGAAATGGATCAAGGGGATGCTGGAATGCCGCGTCGTGACTTCGGAGCTGGGAGGAGAGACTGTTTCCGTGTTGCCCTCAAGGGGGTGTCCCCAGGGGGGTGTGCTCTCTCCTTTGCTCTGGTTGCTCGTGGTGGACGAGCTTCTCGCTATCCTAAAGGAGCAGGGCTATGAGGTAGTTGGTTACGCGGATGACCTTGCGATTCTAGTTAGGGACACATTTGATGATACCATATCCAGTAGGATGCAGGGTGCCCTTAACATAGTGCATCGATGGTGCAGCAGGCATGGTCTCAGGGTTAACCCTGAGAAGACCACCCTTGTTGCGTTTACCAGGCGGAGGAAGCTGGCATTAAAGGTAGTTCGACTGAATGGAGAAGTGTTGAAAGTAGGAAAAGAAGTCAAGTACCTTGGAGTTACCCTGGATCAGGGGCTCAAATGGACCTCGCATATCAAGAGGGTGCTGAATAAGGCTACGTTCGCATTGTGGGCTGGTCGGAAAATGTTTGGCAAAACATGGGGTCTAAAGCCAAAAATGGTGCTGTGGCTGTATACAGCCGTTGTTAGGCCTATCGTCACCTATGGCTCACTCCTATGGTGGCAGAAGACGAAACAAGGGACAGTCCAGGCCTTGCTGAGTAAGTTGCAGCGCCAGGCCTGTCTTGGAGTAACGGGTATGCATTCGTGCCCGACGGCAGCCATGGAGGTGTTACTGGACATGCCTCCCCTGCACTTTCTTGTGCAGGCGACCGCATATATGGCGGCGGTGAGACTGCTGCGGGCGGAGCACGTGAAGCGGGGTGTCCAGGTTGGGCACTTTGTTCTGGAGGAAGTTGCATGTATAGTGAGGCGGCTGAAGTCGTTACGGATCTCATGCATGTGAGGATGGATTTTGAAAAACCCTTTAAGGTCGATATAGGCAACCGCGACCTTTGGGATAAGGGTTTGCCGAGGTTTAAGCCCGGCACGCAAGTATGGTATTGGGAATTCAAGCTATCACTTGGAGCGCTGCCGTCTTATAATGAAAAGAGTACTCCTTGGTAGAATTCCTACTGATTTCAATGACAGTGCCGGGTGTCTTAATTAAATTCGTGGTTTTAAATGTTGATTGAGAGCTCGAAATGAATGAATTTATGTTTCCTGGATGGAATACTGTATTGCGGGCCAACAGGCCAACACAAGTCAATTTTGCGAGTGGCCATTATGGAAAAATCCTAGCTTCCAAAAAGAAATGCCTCGGTGGGAATTCCCTCTCTTGAAAAACACCGGCAACACCAACAAAACAGTATCTGTGTTTTACTCAAATGTGTCGAACTTCCTTACCCAATGGACTTCAAAGGCGGCTTCGATAGCCGTCGATGGAAAGGGGAGTCTCCTTTATTCTGACAAAAGGGGTGTAAATAATGAACCTCACCTGGGGGTCTCAATTTTTGCCATGAATTGAAGTTTTCCTCCATTTTTGTAGGAAATTAGCGATTTTTTACCTTTTCAGCAGTGAATTAACTAGCTTTTTTCTCACTTTAAGCTGCAAGTATAGCGTTTTTCATTAATTTCAGCCGCGGTGAAGTGATTTTTCTCAACATTGGCCGCAAATTAGTGGTGCATGAAATATTTTTGTCACGCATTAACAATTTTTTTCCAACTTTCAGCTATGGACTAGCGCTTTTTCCCAGTTTTCGGCCCGATGTTGCCTTCAGAAGCCATGGATTTGTTTTTCCCTAAATTTTAACCTCGAGTCAGCGTTGTTACTAAATTTTAGTCGTGTGAATTAGCGTTTTTCTCAATTTTTAGAAGTGAATTAGTTGATTTTTTCATTTGGATCAGCGAATTAGCGTTTTTCCTATACTTTATCCGCAAATTAACAGATCTTTCACTACTTTAGCCGCGAATTAATTAGGGATTCTTCCCAGTTGAGTCCGCGAAATAGAAATGTTCCAAGTTTAGCCGCTAAGTAGTGCTTTTGGTCAATTTCATTAGTGAATTAGCTATGTTTCTCAATTTTTGGTGTGGATTACGGTTTGTCCCAATTTTAGCAGCTAGTTATTAGCCATTTTTCTAAATTTCAGTCGTGAATTAGCATTTATCGACATTTCAGTTACGCGAATTCATCATTTTTTTCAATTTTAGCCCCGAATTAGCGTGTTTTAGTGCATTTCATTCTGAAAATGCACTATTGGTCTCGTCGTGATGGTGGCAAACATGGGTCATGTCATGTTTTTTTCACGTTTCAGAACCTCTAGAACACGAATTCAGTGGTCTCCAGGATTCATATATATATATATATTGCACAGTACTTTTGCTTCACTTTAGTCATAAAATGGCATTTACATACCGCGAATCAGAGATTTTTTGTCAATTTTGATCTGGATGTTTCATCAAACTAACGCGAATAAACGGTTTTGAACTGTTTTAGTCACGAATATTAGCGCTTTTCCCCAACTTTTTGCTGCGTTAGTAGGTACTTGGCCGCAAGAACTGCATATCAGTGCGCCTTCTCATCTTTATCCGTTAACGACCTAAAAAACAACTGGGGAGCAGCGTACTTTCTCTATTTTAGCCACGAAGTTACCCCAATAAGGCCGCGTTTGTTATTAAATTTGAGCCTTCAGAATGGCGCTTTTGTGGGCTAAATACTTGAATAGAATATTCAGCTACACTCCTTGCAGATCACCTGCTTTGTCCCATTCCGCTCTGGGTCGGATGAATTGAAAATCTTCGAAAGGTGCCAATAGCGCTGTCCAACCGCATGCCAAAAACTCTTTTTCACGTACCTGTACATACATGAACATGGATCCTTAAAATCCTTATTTTCCCATCTTTAAGCTTTTCGGGGGCCTCTCTAGTGTAGGGGAACCAGGCCAATCCAGCCTCCTCGCCCCCCATCTAGTGTCGCTACTGATTTACGGACAAAAGTGAGAAAAAGCACCAAACGACGGCTAAAATTAAGAACTACTTCGCGGCTAAAGTTTCCTTAAAGCTTCTGCGGATAAAGTATAGAAAAATCGCTAATTTAGAGGGTAGAAGTGTGAGGAAACGAAAACTTTTGGCTTCCAAAGTCAAGTTCGTGGCTCAAGCCGCGTTAATTCATTGCTGAAAGCGAAACAATTGGCTAAATTTGAAGCTATAATTAAGAAAAAATGCTAATTCATGGGTGAAATTGAGAAAAATGGCTCTTTAGCGGTTAAACTCAGGCAAAACACAAGTTCATCGCAAAAATTAAGAAAAAACTGCTAAAATGGTGAAAAATCGCCAATCTGTGGCTAACCGCTAAAATTGAAAAAGAAACGCTGAAGTGAGGAAAAAACGATAATTCGTGGTTCAAATGGGGAAAACGTCAAATTCGTTGCTTGTGAAGGCAACTTTGTGGCAAAAAGCGAAAAAAATCGCGAATCCACGGCCTAATTCAGAAAAACCCTTTAGGTAATTCGAGACGAAAATTTGGGAAAACTCTAATTCGTGGCTGAAATGTAGAAAAATCAATAATTTCAGCGGCTAAAATGAGAAAAAACGCTAATGTGCGGAAAAAGGTGAAAAAAAAAAAAAAAATTCGCAAATTCGCGACTAAACTGGAAATAAATCGTTTATTCACGTCTAAATCACGTCAGTTTTTCTCATAGCATTCGAGGTGAGCGGTACAAACTCTATTTCTGTCTTCTCAAGATGAGTTGTAAAAAGTGTGATGATGAAATCTCCCCTAAGAAAAAAGTTATTTGTTGTGGGTGTAACGCACAATTTCACCCTAAGTGCACTCCTTTCGGGTCTTTCTCAAATTTTAAGAAGGAAAATCCGAAAAAATCTGCGTGGAATTGCTCGGAATGTGATGAAAAGGTATTTACTCGTTCCAAAAAGAAACTAGCGGAGAAATTGGATGAAGAAGATGAAAATAATTTTTCGGACTCTTCTGAGGACAATGCTCTTGATGATAATAAGGAGGAATTAAAGAAACTGAATGTGAACGTGGCTAAAATTCTAAAAAAAGTAGGGTCAACGGATAATCGCGTTGCGGAGCTCGAAAAGTCAGTCAATTATTGTTCCAATAAGATTGATGACTACATGACAAAAGTGGATAAGCTTACCTCGGAAATTAAAACAATATCAAGGGAATATAAAGAACTAAAACTTGCCAATGCTAATCTTTTGAAGGAGATGGAAGAATTGAAATTTAAAGTATCGACCCTTGAACAACAATCTTTGAACAATGATGTTGTAATTTCAGGAGCCGATGAACTCCTAGATAAAAATTTACCTGAAGTTGTTTTGGAAATCTGTAAGACGTTGGGGGTGGACATTAATCTTGAGGCTATATCTGATTGTTTTATCTTCAAGCTTCCTAATAAAAATAAAGATCAGCAGATCGTTAATTGTAGGGTTGTTGTAAAATTTAAGTCGCTTGAAATTAAAAATAAATTAATGATGGCTAAAAAAAATAAGAATATTCTTGTCAAAACTATTTGTCCCGAGTCTAATTCGGATAGGAAAATTTACATTAATGACAGGCTGAGCAAGGAAATAAGCCATTTGTTTTGGCTAACAAGAATGTTTGCCAGATCATACAACTATCGTTATGTATGGACTAATAATGGTGTTATTTTCATGAAAAAAATTGAAGGTGCTAAATACACTGTTGTTCGTAGTCAAGCCCAGTTGCTGGGTATGGATACGGATTGCAAGTTAAAACATATTGTTTCTTAAGATTATTGTTGTTTTGTATTTTCCCCCCTTTCCGTATAATTTATGGTGATTTCAGTGTGCATCAAAATTAGTATTATATTATGGTAGATTTATCTGACTTAGTGGACTTATCTGGTAAAATTGATTGTCGTTCGGGAGGAACTTTAAGTGAATTTGAAAGCTATATAGCTAATCTTAATGGGCTAAATTTGTTTTGTTGTAATATAAGGAGTATTGGGAAAAATCTTGACGGTTTATGGGCCTACTTAAATGCTCACAACGTTCAGTTCCATGTCATTGTTTTAACGGAAACCTGGAACTCTAATGAAATTGTATTTAATCTACCCGGGTATAGAACGTTCAACTCCTCCTCATCGATAAACAAGGCTGAAGGTGTGACTATTTTTGTATCCGATTTGATCGAATTGCAAAATTTTATAGTAGACCCTTTGAATTCATGTAACTCCGTGCAGATTTCTTTTCTGATGTTGGGATGCCCTATTGTACTTACGGCAGTGTATAAGTCCCACGATAGGGACACGGATGCATTTGTACAAAGTCTTAGTGCTTACCTGGAAAGTCTAAATAAATTTAGTTATCAAATTTTTTGTGGTGATACCAATGTTGATATATTGGTGAATAATGTAACTTCTAATGACTATTTAAATGTTCTGTATGAATTTGGATTGTATCCGGCTATTAGCGGTTATACTAGAATTAGTGGCAGTAGTAAATCCTGTATTGATCCCATATTCGTAAAGGGTCCAGAATCTGCGGAGTGTTTCGGTTTCATTTTGGATGCTGATATCACCGACCACTTACCGGTGGCTTTGGCACTCAGAAGGAAAGTTGATCATAATATTGGTGGTTCTACATTTAGTAATTCTATTGTTTTGAATAAGATTGATTATGATAAGTTTCTTGTTAAATTAAGGAATGTTGATTGGGACGTAGTCTTAGATCATTGTTGCTGGAGAGCAGAGGGGACTGTATTTCATAGGGAGAGCGATTGATAAATTTTGAGAGACCGGAAAATGGAGTTAACTAAATTTTTGGAAAAGGAAAGAGAGAGAATGAGACTGACTTTTAGTAGGTACCTTGAGATTTGAGACAACTTCAGCGAAGGCGTTTTTTTGTACTTCTTTCCTCGAGGAGACACACACACACTTCTTTTCCCGGCTCGATCGCGAAAAAACTCATTCCGAGAGGGAGCGGGTGGGGAGCATAGGAGGATTGGGGTAGGGAGCGTCTCTCCTATACTAATTTTTTTAAAGAACGGCAGTTTAGCAATAACAAACCGCCCACCAAAAGCGAGAGCTTTTTACTTTGGAGTAAACTTAACTAGAGTTGGGTAAAACTAAAACATAATTTAGATTAATGAGAACGAGACTTTTCTAGGCAAACTTAACTTAACTTAACCTAAGTAGAGAAATTTGAAGCTAGCAATAGGTTTAATCGAGATGGGGCAGGGGCAGCAAACGGTTTATGGCTCGCTGGTATGTTTTCCCTTTGATGAGAACATCTGCGACTCTAACTTGTTGGTCAGGGCCTGGATACGTGGTAATTACCCTGCCGAGAGGCCATATAAGAGGAGGAGCGTTTACATCTTTGATAATTACAATGTCGTTTTCTTGAAGAGAAGGCGAATTTTTTGTCCACTTCGTCCGGATTTGGAGCTCCTGGAGATATTCTTTGGACCACCGATTCCAAAAAGATCTCAAGTTCTGGTGTATCAGAGTGAATCGTTGATTGAGTCGAAGACCATCGGGATCTAGGGGCTGTGGAGGAACGAGGAGAGGACTACCCACGAGAAAGTGGCCTGGAGTCAAGTAATCGACGCTGTCGTTCGGGTCATTAGACACGTATCCAAGCGGTCTGCTGTTGAGTATGGCTTCGATTTTTGAGAAAAACGTCGACATTTCTTCATGGGTAAGAGGGGTTTCCCCGACAGTGCGAATGAGATGCCGCTTTACTTCCCGAATCATTCTTTCATGGAGACCGCCGAAATGAGGGCTTTGCGGCGGATTGAAATGCCACTTTATTTCCTTCGAAGTCAGGAGTTTCACGATCTCCGGAGCGGAGTCCCGGATAAGGGTTGCCACCTCTTTGAGATGGTTCGAAGCTCCAACTAGGTTGGTACCTCGATCTGAGAATATGTTTGCACACAGTCCTCGACGGGAGATAAAGCGATCCAGAGCCATCAGGAGGGATTCCGTTGTCAAAGAGCTGAGGAGTTCCAAATGGACTGCTTTGGTGGAGAGACAAACAAACAAGATCAGATAACCTTTAGCTATTCGAGCATTACGTCGTAGGTGCTCCTTGAGTTTAAATGGGCCGGCACAGTCGAGAGTGGTGTTAAGAAAGGGCCGAATTTGTTCAAAACGAATAGCGGGTAAGTCGGCCATTTTCGGCTGAGGGGGTTTACCTTGAAGGCGGTAGCATTTGAGACAGCTACGATTCTGGGACTTGATGAGTCGTCGCAGGCCTAGGATCCAGAATTTGCGTTGAATCAACGATTGGATGAGCTGGGCGCCTCCATGCAGCGAGACGTGGTGGTAAAAACGACAAATGAGGGATGAAAGCGGGGCTTGACGAGGAAGGAGAAGGGGAAATTTCGTTTCATCAGGAAGTATAGAATGCCTGAGTCTGCCGCCCACCCTAACAAGCCCGAGGGAATCAATGAAAGGAGCAAGTTTCGCGTAACTGCGTGGCAATTGTCGATTACTTTTCAGGGCAGCCACGAGCTCCTTGAAGTAGAGCTTTTGTGAGGCAAAAACGCATCGTTTTAGGGCAGTCTCACGTTCACTTATTGTAAGTTGCTCTGTTGGAGATTTACTTCGGTTTGATTTGGGAGACCAGCGCAAAATTCTGCATGTCACTCTTATCAGAACTTCAAGGGAGGAAAAACGAGTTATGAAATCAACAGTTTCGAGTTCTTTTACTACTGCTAGAGCGGTTTTGGTTTTCACTTCAGGGAGAGGAGCTGAGTGTTCCAGAAGAGAAGAGTCAGGCCAAGTTTGTGGATCGTCAAGGAGAAATGAAGGTCCCTCCCACCAGAGAGTGTTTTCCTTCAGAGCTTTAGGAGACAGTCCTCGAGATGAAATATCCGCGGGGTTCAGATGTGACGGTACGTGACGCCAAAAGGAAGGAGAAGTGTTTTCTAGAATTTCGACGATTCTGTGTGCGACAAACGTTTTGAGAGTGTGAGGAGGAGTTCTCAGCCATGCCAGAACTGTGGCTGAATCTGAAAAGAGACTTATTTTGCTGAGGAGGTCGAGAGTTTTGAGAAAATCCTCTAGGGATTTGAGAAGGCGGGACAGGAGTAGAGCGCCGCACAACTCGAGTTTTGGAATAGTTAGCGGCTTAATGGGAGCGACACGAGTTTTCGCTTGAAGCAGCTGGACTTTCGTGCCTTCCGAGTTTTCGCAGCGTAGATAAATTACCGCGCTGTATGCGATAGAGCTGGCGTCACAGAATCCCACGACAGATACACTGGATTTTAAGGCTGGAATTAACCGAGGAATTTCCAATTCATTTAACAGAGGGAGTTGGATGACAAATTTGCGCCAATCTAGAAGAATGTTGACTGGTAACGGATCGTCCCAGTCAATTTGGAGTTTCCACGCTTCTTGAATCAAAGTTTTGGCCCAGAGAACCGTGGGTGAGCACAGACCTAATGGGTCAAAGAGTCGTGCTACGATTGACAGCATGCCTCGCTTGGTAGGTTCTGAGACGGGTTCTTGGACCGTGAAAGAGAAAGTGTCACGTGAGGGGTTATATTTCAATCCGAGGAGCTTTAAACAGTCCGAAGTCGAGTCCACTTTGTCAAACGACTGGTGCTGAGCTTGATTTTCTGGCAAAATATCTTCGAGCAAACAAGGTTCATTTGATACCCACTTTCGGAGCTCAAATTGACCTCGAGCGAGGAGTTCGATGACTTGATTTTTCACTTCCCGCGCATCTTCAATAGAGGAACCACCAAACGCTAAATCATCAACGAATGTGTTCTCGAGAATCACTTGAGCACCACGAGGGAGAGTCTCACCTTCATCGAAGGCAAGTTGCTTCAAGACCCTTTGAGCAAGGAAAGCGCTTGGCGTAGCACCGTATGTCACCGTCTTCAGCTCGTATTCCAATATAGGTTGAGAAGGGCTGCCGCGCCAGAAGATGTGTTGGTACTGACGATGTTCGGGAGTCAGCATTATTTGTCGATACATCATTTTGATGTCAGCACAGAGAACAACTTCAAAAAGCCTGAATTTCATGAGAATGACTCCTATGTCTGGCTGTAGCCGAGGTCCAGCCATAAGCTGCTGGTTTAGAGATGGGGAGTGATATCCGACAGTAGCGCTGCAATCGAAGACTACGCGGACTTTGGTCGTGGAGCTTGCCTCACGCAGTACTGCTTGATGAGGGATCACGAATGGTGACGGTTGTTGAGCCAATTCCATGTGACCGAGCGTTTCGTAATCGCTAAGAAATTTGTCGTATTCGACACGAAGAAATCTATTTTTTGAGAGTTTTCGCTCAAGAGACACGAGTCTTTTTTTCGCTACTTCTCGAGTCGAAATGGGAAGAGGATAGCGGTTTTTAAAGGGAAGGTGGACAGTGTAACGTCCGGTGGAGTCTCTTGTGTGAGTCTTCGCGAAATGGTTTTCACAAGCCTCTTCTTCAGGGTTAGGCGGAATAGATTTATTTATTTCTTCAATTTGCCAAAACTGTTTTAATTGGCTTTCGAGAGGGGCGAACGAGAGTAAGGACGTGTGGGGTGACGGAGATTTTTGGATTTGCGCTTCCCCTATGACCATCCAGCCAAAAACTGTGTTTATAGCTGAGGGCGTACCATGCAGCAAGGGTATTTGAGGCTTGAGTAAGTAGGGGAAAATACCGCCTCCGAGAAGAACATCGATTTCGCTGGGTTTGTGGAAAGTATCGTCTGCCAACTTGAGATTGTCGAAGTGGCGTTTGATGTCATCATCGAGTTTGACGGTTGGCAATGGAGGAGTGATTTCGTCGAGAACGATAGCTTGCAGGGCGAATTTCAACGATCGGTCGTCTTTAGGGGTGATTTCAAATTCGGAGAACCCTTTGTTAGATGAAACTTTGGCATCGCTTATGCCTGAGACAGCGGTAGATGATCGTTTCTTCGTGAGGCCAAGGCGTTGAACGCACCGTGAAGTGACGAAATTGAGTTGAGAGCCGGGGTCGACGACGGCTCTGATGAGGTGAGCAATACCGTACGCGTCAAAAGCTAAAATTTGAGCGGTTCCAAGTACGACGGTTACGTCGTCAGTGGATTTCTGAACGAAAAATGTGCTGGCACTTAGCTTATTTTCTGAGGAAGAGGTGGGTAATTTATTGGTTGAGTCAACTTGCGGGGCTTTGGCTCCCCCCGGAGAATGCAAGAGCGTGTGGTGTTTGCCGTTGCACACACGGCAAAGGCCTTTGGACGAACAGTCTTTGACGAAATGTTTGCCCAAACACACATAGCATCTGCCATAGTTTTTAGCGAAAGAGGATCGTGTTGCCACGTCTAGAGAGAGAAACGAGGGGCACTGGATGAATTTGTGTGAGCCTTTACACAAGTCACACGGGGGCAAAACTTTGTTCTCAGCGGCGGAGACCGCCATGACCAGTTTGGTTGCTTGACCTCGACTAGATTTTGTATGAGGCTGTGGAGTTTCATTTGCCGAAACCGTGGTCGAGACTTCTAAAATTTTTGCTCTTTGATTAATGAATTCAACGAGGCTTTCGTATGTGGGCACATCATTTTGCGTTGATTCGAAAGTTTTTCTGGTTTCGAGGGGGAGGCCTTGGAGAGCAATGTAAAACAGAGTGAAATTGTTGTGATCTAACTTCAAATTTTTGAAAGCCTTGACACTGGTATCGAAGATTTGAAGAAAGTCCTTGAGACCTGCCAGCGATTCTTTATGGAGCGTTTTGAAGGAGAGAATTTTGTTGAGATGATGACTCGCTTGTATGCGGACACAGTCATATTTTTCTTTAAGAGTGGTATAAGCCAATTCGTAGTTATTTGCAGTGAGGGGAATTTCGCTTATAACGGAAGAAGCTTTACCTTCCAGACATGTTTTTAAGTAATGAAATTTTTCAATATTTGAAAGGGGTGTGTTATGAACTAACGAATCAAACAACGCTAAAAAGGGGGAGAATTCTTCGGTTTTTTCACCGTCGAAAGTGGAGAGCCTTAATCTAGGGAGATTACTTCTATCAAACGTTACCGGTTGAGGTTGAGGTGAGCTGGTTGTTGCTGAAGCTTCAGCCTTTTTCTTTAGCGCTTGTTGAAGAGCTAAATACGTCTCTTGTACCAGGAAGTACATGTTGTCGAATGCTGCAGAATCCTGTGAATAGGCTTTTCCAGCATCTCCTAGTTTCATGATGTTGTCTTCTATATTATTTTGAATTTCGTCATAACTTTCGTATATACCACCTAATTTTTCATACCGAGCGAGAAAGGCGTTGTGGTCGCCGATTTTGAGCTCTTTTGCAAGCTTATAGCAGTCATTCATTCGTCTGAAAAGCTTCTCTCTTTGTTTTGAGAGCCGTTGTATTAATTTAACGCGTTCATCTTCTTGAGGATTCATTTTATTTTAATATTGAGAAAAGACCGTTAAATGTGACAATGCAAGGAGTTTGAAGATTTACCGAAAAAAAAACTTACTAGAGAGGTTTGAGAAAAACAATTGATTCCTAGTGATTAATGATTAGTGTGATTAAAACTAAAATTAATTAGAGTGGTTAATTAGAGTTATAAAAAACTTGACGCTAGAGAGAGCTTGAATGAAATTCAGTGAAATGAAATGAGCTTGTGAATTGGCGCCGGAATAATTCCACAGAGAGGGGAAAGAGAGAGATGGAGTATAAACTTTTCTGTTGAACTTTGTACAATCCTTAAATCTTAAACTACTTTAAATAAAATAAAGAAGAGATATATCTAGTTTTATCCGTTTTTGGAAGCTGAACTACGTTAACTGACCTACGATTAAATGAATAATTTTAAGGACCTATCTTACTTATTCTAAATGATGATATTTTAATTCAAATTCTTTTTTTGATCGGGGCCGGAGGACCAAATTTTGTTGCTGGAGAGCAGAGGGGACTGTATTTCATAGGGAGAGCGATTGATAAATTTTGAGAGACCGGAAAATGGAGTTAACTAAATTTTTGGAAAAGGAAAGAGAGAGAATGAGACTGACTTTTAGTAGGTACCTTGAGATTTGAGACAACTTCAGCGAAGGCGTTTTTTTGTACTTCTTTCCTCGAGGAGACACACACACACTTCTTTTCCCGGCTCGATCGCGAAAAAACTCATTCCGAGAGGGAGCGGGTGGGGAGCATAGGAGGATTGGGGTAGGGAGCGTCTCTCCTATACTAATTTTTTTAAAGAACGGCAGTTTAGCAATAACAATCATAATAACGTAGATGTTATGGTGGCTAGTTTTATAAACGAAATTAAATCATTAATTGAAGAATGTTCGGTTAATTATAGCATTAAGACAAACAGTAAATTTCGGAAGATTAAACATTGGGTTTCAAAAGGAATTATTACTTCTATTAGAAGGCGTGATCATTTATTTAAAAAGGCTAAATTACATAGGGATGATGAACAAGCATGGGGTAAATTTAAGACGTATCGAAATATTCTAAATAATGTGATAAAAACAGCCAAAGTTATGCATTATAGAAAGTTGGTAAAAGGCAAAACATGATGGAAAAAAATTGTGGTCAATTGTAAACGAAGCTACAACGGGAGTAAAAAAGAAGTCCTCTACTAGATTTGATATAAAAATTAATGAGAATACGACACAAACGAAGGATTTTGATGTTGCACAGGCCTTTAATTCTCATTTTGTTAGTGTGGGAGAACAAGTGAGGCAAAAAATTAGGCAAGGTAGTGAATCCTATAGTGACCCTAATATGATTTGTAATTTTCGAAATGTTAAATCTATTTTTTTGAAACCTGTTTGTAGTATGGAAATTATGAATTTAATTAGTAATTTGAAAACCAGATGTTCTTATCATGAGGATGGTATGACTAATGAGCTTTTAATAAGGATAAAGGATTTTATTGCAATGCCCCTGGAGCGAATATTTAACAGATGCCTGGAGTCCGGTCATTTTCCGTCTTATTTTAAGAGAGCATTAGTCATTCCACTATTTAAAGCTGGGGATTGCAGAGAGGTCAGCAACTACCGGCCTATCTCTCTGGGATTAACATTGGGTAAATTATTGGAAAAGTGCATTAAGTCCAGGATTTCAGAGTTCTTGCGAACTCATCAGATTATCTCCAAAAGGCAATTCGGTTTCCAGGCTGGCTTATCAACGGACCACGCGCTGTATGAAGTATCGAAGTTTATCAGTGAGCGCTTGGATCATAACTTGAGCGTGTTTGGAGTATTCATTGATCTTCACAAAGCCTTCGACTGCATAAGCCATGAATTACTTTTCAAAAAATTGGAGAGCTACGGTATCAGAGGGGTTGCTCTCGACTTGATGGTCACGTATGTCACAGGAAGAACGCAAAAAGTCAAAATAAATGACACTGTCAGCCACGAGATGATTCTAAAATCCGGAGTACCACAGGGTTCCGTGTTGGGTCCGCTGCTGTTCATCTTGTACTATAACAGTATTTTCGATTTGGACATTTCGGCTACCCCATTCTGCTTCGCGGACGACACGGTCTTCATGTTCAGTGGCGCCAACTCTGGAGTTGTTATTGACAACTTGTTGAGGGATTTAAAAGTGATAACGCAATGGCTTAACACAAATTGTTTTTTGTTAAACTTTGAAAAGTCTTCGATTATTAAATTTTCCATTGTTTCGCGATTCGAGGATGAAGATGATAGTCATTTGGTAATTCACTCCGAAGGTTGTAAAGATAGGTGTAATTGTGGCTGTGATAGGATTAAATACGTTAATCAGTGTAAATACTTAGGTGTAACTTTTGACTATAGAATGCGATTTGAAGCTCATGTAAATATCCTTGTTAGCCGTCTGAGGAAATTATTTTATAAATTCAGAATTTTAAGATGCATACTTAATATGGATACGTTACGATTAGTATACTATGCGTTATGCCAGTCCATTATTTCCTATGGAATTTTAGTTTGGGGTAGTTCACATAAATATATCATAAATAGAGTAATGGTAGCGCAAAAAACCCTGATTAAAATAGCTTTAAAAAAACCCTTTCTGTATTCCTCCTCTAGATTATTTGAAGACTTCAGTGTATTTACAGTTGATCAGTTGCGTACTATGTCAATTTGCCTGCATATGTATAAAGTTTTTTCCTCTGAATACATAAATAAACACGCTCATTTTACAAGATTGTCTCAATGCACAAACATTATTGTTCCAATTCGTAATACTGCTTTCTATGACAGACACGCTTCAATCCTAGCTTTAAAAATTGCTGTTATTAATAGGTTTAATTATTGTCAGTTTGAGTACCTTAAACAATTTAAAAGATATCTAGTCACTAAATTAAGAGAAAATAGTCTTAAGGTACCAGAATAACTTTGTTCATGTTTATATCTATTACGCTGTAGCTGTTGTCATTGTTGTTGTATTTGCTGCTGCTTTGAGTAATTTGGCGTAATTGTCATTCATTTGTGTTTGTTGAGTTATTTTTGTTGCTCATTGTACTAGGTAGTTAGGTAAATGATTATTTATTCGCCCTTTTTCACTCGCCGCTGTTATGAGTCAGCTCCAGTCCTCTACTCAAGTTTACCTTCTTGAGGGCTGGATAAATAAATAAATAAATAAAATAAAATAAAATAAAAGTTCTGTTTAGCTTTAGCCTTAAGATGAGCTTACGAGCTTAAAATCCAATCAAAATTGAGTATTGCAGGCCTAGAGTGACACCCGAAGACAGAACAATTTGTTCGAGATCGACGATTCACACGTGCACTGACAGAAAAATAAAATAAAATGTATGTAATTGTGTATTATTACATACTTGGCAATGGAAAAAGTCTATTAGCTCCAACAAAAATAAAAATTGTTGAAGCAACATTAAAAACATTACAAAATAGTCACTCAAACCGGCACTTTTGTTGGCCATATTGATAAAAGAGTACTTTTTCTAGTAGTTCACCCGAAAATCCGCCAGACCTCGTATCCGATAGCTTGAATTCCCAATACTGATGGATCTGTAAAGGATGGGGGTGCTGGCATTGGGGTCTTTGGCCCCAGGCTTCAGCATTGGGAGTCACTTGGGACGACCGCCACCATCTTTCAGGCGGAGATCTATGCTATAGAAGCCTGTGCGCGGAAGATTAGTGAGAGGGGTCTCCGGAAAGCGAAGATCTTTATCCTGTCTGACAGCCAGGCGGCTCTTAAAGCCCTAGGCTCAAGTGTCGTGAATTCGAAGCTAGTTTGGGGATGTCTTGAAGCCCTCAGGCCTGTGGCAACGGCAAACAGCCTTACTTTGATGTGGGAGCCGGGTCACAAGGGGTTTGAGGGGAATGAAATGGCTGATCAACTCGCGAAGAGAGGATCAGAGATGCCTTACGTGGGGCCCGGAGCCAAGTCTCGGGGTCACGAAGTCCTTCACGAAGAGGCAGGTGCAGGCGTCGTTGGACGAGAGGCATCGTGAACACTGGGTTAGCGACAACCAGGTATCAGGCAGGCCAAGCTCTTTGTCACTCCAAAGGGACGATCGGAGACCTGATCTCTCTGAGCAGAGGAGACCTTAGGATCTTGGTGGGACTGCTAACGGGACATTGTGCCCTTCGATATACACTCAGACTAATGGAGAAGTCTGACACGGACATTTGCAGATTTTGCGACTTGGCCGTGGAAACAGCAGAGCACGTACTGTGTGAGTGCCAGGCACTGGGGCGGTTACGCTTTCAACATCTTGGAAATGATGTGCTTCAACCGGAGGACATCTCCAGGATGGCTACGCGAAATATCCTCAAATTCGTTAAGGAGTGGTGGTGGAGGACGCTTGAAAACTAGCGTCTTTCTTGGCAGGGCAACCTGAGGGGACACCACAATAGATCTTATAGGTCGAGTTTGGTAGGAGATAGTTCCTTCTGGGCTTCCCTCCCCGTTTTATAAAAAAAAAAAAAAAAAAAAAAAAAAAAAAGCGTCAATTCCTAGTTTGGTTATTCTAAGGGCACCATATAGTCAGTTTTTAGCCATTTCCAAGGCTAGGAAAGTCAACTTGCCAATTGGGTGAGAATTAATTGCCCGTTTAGGCTGTTTTAGGGAGCATTTAGTAATATTTGCCGGTTTTAGGGCGTGGAACAGTTGTTTGGCCACTTTTAGGGCACGAATCATCGGTATTGTGGTGGGGGGGGGGGGTGGCCACCCTTGATGAGCTCTTGAGAGTAACAGCGCAGGACCAGGGAGTATGAGATGTCAAACTTGTCTCATTTAAGGTCTATCCACACACACATCAGTGCCATGAACGGGAAGTGTGCCGTCCGGCAAAAAAAATATTATTCTCAATGGAAATTGAAGGGTCACGTCCCCGACACATGCCGGGGTGTCCCTGACGGGGTACGTCCCGTTCACGGCACTGATGTGTGTGGATCGACCTTTATAGGCCCAAAATTGCGCTGTTTAAAAGCATGTAATTTTGCCACAGTAACCAGTTTTGTTGATATTAAGCTGAAATTACACAT
Organism: Corythucha ciliata; assembly: GCA_038030265.1. Lineage (NCBI taxonomy): Eukaryota > Metazoa > Arthropoda > Insecta > Hemiptera > Tingidae > Corythucha > Corythucha ciliata. The sequence continues at coordinate 7,972,704 of CM075942.1, read as the reverse complement.
AAGACATTTAAATTCATGCATAAATCTGTAGCCGTAGGAGCCTAAAGATTTATACATGCTTTATCCACTAACCTTCGAAGTTTAAGCGATTCCACTAACAATTTAAACATTTAATTAATGGCACCGCAATTGCAATATTCACCTTAGAAACTTGAACATCCCTCCCCCCAACCAACGCAAAAGTGGTATCAACATTTGGAATTCGCCCCCTGCGTTCAGTCCTGCCGTATCCGCCGCCTATGGGTGGGATACCCCTCTACTACCCCAATAACCCTCCACCCAGCACCACCCACAATAGGCGGCGCACGCGTTGTGAAACCTATTTTGCCACTTCTGCCAAATCGGTCCCTATTGGTCCGTAAAACGTATTCACGTTAAAAAAATCTGTAAAAAAAACCGGGGCTCAGGCCCGTCGGGCCCCCCGCCTAAAGACGGCACTGTTTAGATGCCAAGCGTGGACCAATAGTCAGTCGTTCATTTGGCCCAATGAGGGGGGGGGGACCTTTTTGGATCTCACGGTCCGTTCCCTGATGACCAAGGAAAAGTTTCAAGGGTGTTGGGGGCACGCACAGTGGCGGTCCAAGATTTTCTGACTTCCAGTTTTCTCAAGTTTTTCTTGCTACGTAAACAAAAAAAGCAGTGCCTAATTTAAAACAAAAAAAAAACAGAAACCCGTCACAGCACTTCTGGCGCACAAATAATTTGACACAAAAGGCCTCGAGAACGAAGCCCCCGTCGCCAACCCTTGATCTAGGGACAGTAAAAAAGAAAATTATTTTAAACGAATGTAATATCTAAATTTTTTTCTTCCTTACCAACACACTTTTTTTCCGTAGTACATTATACATAATGAAAAATACAATAATTATTTTTATAGAAGTACTTTATACAGTATCTCAAATCAACAGGAAGCCTTTACATGGTTTTCTTTTATTTATTTTTTGTTTTAAAAAGTTTGAAGGATTTTTTTTTTCTACAAAACGCGTCACATTCATTTTAAATTTGCACCGTGGCCAATATTTCAATCAATTGATTTTGACCTTTGAAGTTTTTTTTTTTTTTTTTTTTTCATTCGCCGCCTCAATTTTGCATAGTTTTACGCAGGGAGGTTCCTTTTCAATTTTATTTTTACGCGCGTTACAATATTAAAATTTATTGTACTAAACTATTATGTACAAGGAATCACAAAACTTGTTTTTTTTTTTTATGATATACCTCTACAGTTGTTGCTCGTTTAAAACTCAACTGTTTTTTATTTATTTTTTTGTTTTTTTAAGTATTTGTTTAAAGCCGACTGTTTTATTATTATTTTTTTAAGTATCAGCCAATTTGAAGTACTTTAAGTAATACTTGGGGTTTGACATTCTTTTAGTTTTTGATTATAGTTTTTATTAAAAAATAAAATAAAATAAAAAATACGAGAAAAAAGCGTTTCCCTAAAATAGGCAAGCCTGAGTCGATGACTAAAATAATTCAAAAAAAAAAAAAAAAAAAAAAAAAAACAACAAAATATGGCAAGATAAAAATGTAGAATTAAACAAGCGTTTTGTGAACGGAGGCATTCTTTATTCCTTTCTAATTTCCCTGAAAAATTCTTACTGGAATATGAGAGGTTTTTGTTTTTTCGAACGTAAATTTCAATCAAACGATAAAATTGAAAAACAAAAGTACTCTCAGACTCCGAAAAAAAAAAAACTAGAAAAAAGGCGATTAATACTTATCACGATTTAAGGAAGTTTTCCCTAGGGAGGAGAAAAGACTTGGTATGGCAAACATAAATAGAATAGGAGGGGGGATTGGTGGGGGGAGGGGCACGAAAAAGAAATGAATAAGAGAGTTTCATGGGTAGACAAACATACAAATTAAGAATAAATAATGAATGGTTTGGCCTTAAATCACTTATATACACAACTTTGAAAAATAAGGCGTAATAATTAAAAAAAAAACTATAAATTACAATACTTAAAACAAACTACCTTTTTTTGCTGACGAAATAATAATCAATGAATTATTACAAATGAAGGTATCAAGTAAAATTATGGCAATTCAAGCAGGTATTAAAAAAAGAAATAATAATCAATATGTGACTAAGAAGTTTTCTAGGGAGCGTGTACCGTAATTTTCGACTAGGAAAAAAAAAACGCTATATCAAGGGTACCTCGATGATTGAAAAAAAATCTGATAAAGAGCCCCAAATAGAAGTCGGAATTATTTCAAGTACAGTGGGTGGGGTGGGGGGTACTTGAAGTACATCAACCAGAACTGAAGAGCCTGGTGGGGTGAGGTGGGGTAGAAATAGTTTTGATTCCAGGTTTTGATGCTCTAAAATGAAAGCAATATGTTTTTCGAAGCAATATGTCCATTTTATTCGAACAAATGAAAAACATATTGTTTTTTTTTTGTTGTTAGAGACTAGGCCCCCTGTAAGCAAGTTCTATCGGGACTCAAATATTTAAGAGATACCCTTCATACTGACATTTTTTTTTCTCTCAAGCGCCGCGCGGGTCAAGTCAAGTTTAAAAGGCAGAGAGCGATTTTTTGTAAAAAATTAAGTCGTAATTCTCCTTTTTTGAAAAAAAAAAATTGTCCTTAACATGGCACTATGAACATTACAGCCCTAAAATGGCCACTCTAAAATTAAGACTTGTTTAAAAAATAATTTGAGATAGGGGGGGGGGATCCATAATTTACTTCATTTAAAATGGAAGCCCTTACTATTTTATTTTATTACTTTACCAAATAACCCGCCTTTTTAGTTAGACATGAAAACAGTATTTTTTTTTTTTGTCAAATTAAAAAGAGATGTGAGGCCTTGAACAGTCTCTTCAATTATCTTGCTGCTTATGGGGTGTGGGGAACGCTCTAAAGAGAGTAATAGATATGCAATAGTGACGAGAACGAGCGCAACCGAAATAAGAGGTGGGAGAGTCTTTCCTATTAAAGTTTCATTATTTAAAAACAAATTATTAAAAAAAAAACGTCATTTAAGGCACTACTAAAAGATTTATCAAAATGGTGTGACGTGAAACCTTTACAAGCCTCAAAATCTTTAGTAATTTGAAAAAAAATGGAAAGACGGTTTCCAGAGTAAAACGAAATCGACTAGAAAATTGAATTGATAACGACAAAGGCTCCCTCCCGTCACTCGTCAAATTGAAAAAAAGAAAGAAAGAAAAAAAAAAAAGGCAGATCGCATAGAATGCTAGCAAAATTTGGTACATTCAAAGCCGTTTCATTTTTTCATTTTCTATTTTTTGTAGTGTTTTTCACCCTTTGATTTCTTAAAATTTTGTACAGTAATGACAAACTCTTAAATAAAAAATAAAATTAAAATTAGAAAAACGAAAAAAAGTCTCTCACTGGTATTTACAACGATATGGAGCATCACCGAACAGTTGATCTGCACCAGTGCACGTGGTCACCTCTGGTCTGAAAATTTAAAAATAAAATTTGATTGAATCAGTGGAAAAGTCAAAATACGCAATACAATCAATAGGTATGCCTTTGAGGTTAGAAATATTCAAACGAAGGAGCACTGCTCCTTCGTGATAACTTGCCCCTTTCCTTTCCAGTGGCGGATCCAAGGGAGTGGTCACAGGGGTCATGGCCCCCTCCCTTGGAGTCGTGAGGTCACTTGAGCAAGAAACATCATCAAAACCACTTTCCAAACTCTAAGCGAGGGATTATCACCTCAAATTTGAGGTCAGAGAGGGTCTGGTATTTGGTCTGAGTGAAACAGACGTGATTTATAAGCCCCCCCCCTCCCTCAAACTATGTTCACCTCCAGGGTGTTGGAATATCAAATCCTCCTGTTTATTATGTAGTGGAAATCATATGAAAAATATAACTGTTCGTTTGTTGTTGTCCTGAATAAAAGACTTCTCTCTTTTTCAAAAGATTATGAGACTTAACGCTCAGAACTGAAGAACACTTTTCAAGATAAGAATTCACATTGAAAAGTAGAAAATGAGTTTATCGCTCAGAATTGAAAGTCTTCGAAAAGACAACTTCGAATCGTGGAAATTACAAGCTGAAGCTCTACTAATTAAAGCTGATGCTTGGGAGTATGTTTCTGGATCAAAGCTACGCCCCGAAAATGCAGAAGAAGCCGTAGCTTGGGACTTAGCTGACCGAAAAGCAAGAGCTGACTTGATCCTGTCTATCAGCCCCGGAGAAGTTTCTCACGAACATCCAAAGAGGTCTGGGACAAGTTACATTCGATTTACCAATCGAAGGGACCAGCTCGAAAAACTTCGCTGTTAAAACGGATCATGCTCCATAAAATGAAATCCGGAGAAGACATCCGAATTCACGTCAACAATTTCTTTGATATCGTCGATCAGCTACATGAAATGGCAGTCGACATAAACGACGATCTCTTGTCAATCATGCTACTGTACAGCCTCCCTGACGAATTCGAAAATTTTCGGTGTGCTATCGAATCGCGAGAATCCCTTCCCAGTCCCGAAGCACTCAAAATAAAAATACTCGAAGAAAGTGACGCTCGTCATGAAAAACATGAAAGTCAACCCGATGCTCTCATCGCAAAAACCAAGAAATTCTGTCCGAAGAAGCGGCCTGACGAAATAAAGTTTAAATTCAGGTGTAACCGATGTAGAGAAATTGGTCACAAAGCTATAAATTGTCCGCGCAATGTCTCCAAAGCCGCCAACATAGAAGAGAAGCAGGAAAGTTTCCACACGATTATCTCAGTCACAGATAAAAATAAATTTGAAAGTCTTGAAGGTCTCAGCAATCATAGATTGAACTTAGCCAACAACTCGACATCGGAAGTAACGGCAAAAGGACTCGTCAAATTAAAAATTCAAACTGTCAAGAACAAAAATCGATTGATTTGAACGAAACCATCCTTGTACCCGATCTTCGGCAAAATCTTTTATCCGTCGGGAAAATAACAGATCATGGCTACGACGTAATTTTCAAGAAAGACAAAGCTATCGTTCGAAACGCCAAAGGAGATACGGTACTGACTGCTAATAGAAAAGAAGGTCTCTACATAGTGAAAAGTCGTAGTGAACAAGCGTTTGGCGTTACAAACGAGTCATCTGATCTTGAAGCATGTCACAGGAAATTCGGCCATCTGAATGTGAATGATCTGAAAAGCCTAATCTCAAGAAAACTCGTCACTGGTCTGAAACTTAAGAGAGAAGCCACGTCAATAACTTGTCGAACCTGTTTAAAAGGGAAAATGTCACGTTTACCGTTTCCAAAAACTGATCCTCAATCGTCAAGAACGTATGATTTATTGCAAATAGTGTACTCGGACATTTGTGGACCGATGAGAACAGAATCAAATGGTGGAAATCGTTACTTCATGACATTCATTGACGACTATTCTCGAATTTGCGTAGTTTATTTTCTAAAACGGAAAAGTGAAGCATTGAACACGTTCAAGAAATACAAGGAGTTGGTAGAAAATCAAACTGGCAAAAGAATCAAGGCGCTGCAGACAGACAATGGTAGTGAATACCGGAACACCAAATTCGATTAATTTCTCGCCGAGAAGGGGATTCGAAGAAGACTATCGACAGTTTATACTCCAGAACAACAAGGAGTAGCTGAAAGGATGAACAGAACACTCCAAGATATGGCTCGATGTTTTCTTGAAGAATCAAGACAACCTTTCTCATTATGGGGAGAAGCAATTCACACAGCTTGCTACGTGAGGAATCGGTGTCCATCAAGAGCTCTAGGCGGAAAGCTACCGTATACCATCTGGCACAAGAAAAAGCCAACTGTTTCATATTTTAAAATATTTGGAACAGAAGCCTTTCTCCTGGACAAGAAACCGAACAAAGATAAATTTCAACCTCGATCAAAACCCTGCGTACTCGTTGGTTACTCTGAAGAATCCAAAGCCTACAGACTGTGGGACCCAGTCGACAAGAAAATCTTTATTTCACGAGACGTCAAGTTCATAAATGAAGAGAGTCAAGTGAAAGAAAAAGAAGTAAATAATAATCTTCAACACTATTACGATGTTGAAGTAGAAATTCAGAAAGCGAGCGATCCCCCACTGAATGCTGGACATTTGAACGTTTATTCAAACTCAGACGATGACAGAATGGAACCAGAATTATTCGATGAAGAAAGCGAAGAAAACCATGAAACCCCAAGGCCTCGTCGTTCATCGAGAATAAACAAAGGCATTCCACCGGTTCGATATCAGTCATGCTCAGTATATGACGTCTACTACGAACCGAAAGACTGGTATGACGTTCAAAAACTCCCGGAAAACGAAAAAGCCAAGTGGATGAAAGCAGCAGAAGAGGAAATTAACTCGATGCGCGACACCCGTTCCTGGGATCTGGTCACTTTACCAGAAGGAAGAAAGGTCGTCGGTACGAAATGGATCTTCAAGCTGAAACGTGATGAAAACGACCAAATCACTCGATACAAAGCTCGTCTCGTGGCAAAAGGCTACACCCAAAAATACGGTCAAGACTACGAAGCCACATTTGCCCCCGTCGTGAAGCAAACAACGATAAAAACTTTATTTGTTGTTGTGGCAACTAAAAAGCTTGAAATTCGCCACATGGATATTAAAACCGCATTTTTGAATGGAGACTTGAAAGAAGAAGTATACATGGCTCAACCCGAAGGATTCGTCGATCCCCGAAACCCACAAGCCGTTTGCAAATTGCGGAAAAGCATTTATAGTTTGAAGCAGGCAGCGCGCTGTTGGAATGAAAAGTTAAACGGAGTCCTTCAATCGTCTGGGTTCACTCGCGGGAAAAGCGATCCCTGCTTGTACTCGCGATGTCGAGGGGGGAAGTGGACCTACATTCTCATTTATGTGGACGACATACTCGCCGCAGGAGAAAAAGAAGACATTGAAGAAGTCATTAAGACTTTAAGTCGTGTTTTTGAAGTGAAAAATCTCGGTGAACCTCGCAACTATCTTGGTATCAAGATCGAACGGTCTGAAGACGGTGGATTCACGCTAGATCAAAGTAGCAAAACTCGAAAATTAATAAGCGACACCGGACTAAATGATGCCAGAAGTTGCAAAACACCAATGGAAGCTGGTTACTTGAAGGCAGCCCACCAAGAAAGCGATCCTCTCGTAAATAATGAAAGCTACCGAGAGATTATCGGTTCTTTGCTGTACATCAGTAACAACACAAGACCAGACATCGCTTCAGCCGTTGGAATTTTGAGTCGAAGAGTATCTCGCCCTACTCAATCCGACTGGAACGCTGTGAAACGAGTGATCCGGTATCTCAAGGGAACCTGTTGTGCCAAGCTTCACTTGAAAGCAGCAAAGAAAAATAACTTGGTCGCCCACGGATTCGTTGATGCTGATTGGGCTGGTGATGCGACCGACAGGAAATCGACATCAGGTTTTGTGCTCAAAATTAGACAATCCTGCGTTACATGGAGCTCGAAGAAACAAACTTGCGTCGCATTGTCTTCAACAGAAGCCGAGTTTGTCTCAATGTCAATCGCAACGCAAGACGTCATCTGGCTGAGAAATCTTTTGGATGACTTCGGATACCCTCAAGTCTCACCAACTAAGCTCTTCGAGGACAATCAGAGCTGTATCAAGTTGATCGAGTCAGACAAAGGAAACCCTCGGACTAAGCATATTGAAGTTAAGAGGAACTTCGTCAAAGACCTTATGCAACAAGGGATGATTTCCATTGAATATTGCCCTACCGACTCAATGCAAGCTGACATTTTCACAAAGCCTCTGCAAGGAGAAAAATTTGAAAACATTCGTCGGGAAATAGGACTCATCCTTGAAGCATAAACCCACAGCTCGATGTTGAGAGGGGGTGTTGGAATATCAAATCCTCCTGTTTATTATGTAGTGGAAATCATATGAAAAATATAACTGTTCGTTTGTTGTTGTCCTAAATAAAAGACTTCTCTCTTTTTCAAAACAGGGTCACTAGGGGAAACAAAAACAACCGAAAGTGTGGTCGCCACAGCTTCTTTGGATCCCTCGTGTGGTATTTTTACGAGACCATTCCTACCTAGGCCCCAGAGCTGCCCAGAGAGGTTCACGTACATCGAGATTTTTCCTTGGACTTGAGGGCTGCCCGCGGGAAAGTTTGGGTGCAGGAGGTTAAGGGGGTTTTCAAGCGGGTTTCCTCGACCCCTTTCCCAGTCAACCCTCGCCTAAACTTCGCACATAAATTTTGGATCCATTTCTGCATCAATATTCGATTTTAAAGTCTAATTTTAATGGATATGACGAATAATTCTGTCGCCGGTATCTTTAATTAATAAATTAATTAAACTGATGTTATCCGGACAACGATGGAAGGGCATAGCCCAACACGATTCGAGAAAAAATGGCTCCCCGGCGGGATTTGAACCCGCAACCTCTGGATTACAAGTCCAGCACGCTGCCAATTGCGCCACGGAGACGCCTTCGGGAGTCCTACTCCGTGGGATAAGCTAAGCCGAACCCCACCCAGGTCCAATGTTTCTCGAAACTCGAATCGTGTTGGACTATGCCCTTCCATCGGAAGTTCTACAGTGACGTTAGATCTTGCTTTTCCAAATTTCATCCCTGAAATTACCTTAAAACACATTCGAATTCTAAAGTGCTTTGGGGTTATTTTAGGGATAAAATTTAAAAAAGCAAGATCTAACGTCACTGTAGAACTTCCTCAAGACAAAAATTAGACTTTGAAATCAAATATTGGTGCAGAAATGGAGCCAAAATTTATGTGCGAAGTTTAGGCGAGAAGCGACTGGGAAGTGGTCGAGGAAACCCGCCTGAAACCCCAACTTGAAAACAGTAAGATCACTGTAAAACTGTGATCACTGTGTTCATTGATTCTTCTGATCGAAAAGCGTGTCTCAATTTTCGGATTCCCCGTGTGTAGAAACCCCAAAATAGTAAGGTTTAGCCGCCGATCTCGTAAAAGGGGCTTGGGAAATTGTTTGTTTCGCTCCACTAAAAATAGTTTGATAGCCATTCACTGCCTAGGAATAGCCAAAACTATGGCTATTATTCCCACCCTAAAAACGGCTATCGGTAAACGATAATCGCGACCCAAAGTGGTAAAACTGACGATTAGCGCCTTACGGCTGAACTGACTATATGTGCGCCCTAAAAATTGCCAAACTGGAAATTCCCGCATTGAAAATAAGCCAAACGGACTTTAAGCACTATAAAAATGGCTAATCTGACGATTCTTGAAGCCCTGAAAATGGCTAAATCCACCATTCGCGCGTCAAAAATGCCCAATACTGACCATTCGCGCCTTTGGCTTGAACGTGGCTATTTACGAAGCCCTAAAAAATGGCAAAACTGACTATAATGGTGAAACTCTCTCTGGTGAACACACTACTGTACAGTGGCGGATCTAGGATTTTATGTTGGAAGGTGTTCTACCATATTTCTGTTATAATATTTCTTTTTAAAAGAGTTTTAGTCAGAAACTTGCGTCTATAGGAAGCTCCAATTGGCGATGTCTCAATTTTAACCTCGAATCAGCGATTTTTCTTAATGTTTGCCACAATCTAAAAGCTATTTCTCAGTTTAGTCGCGAATGATTTCTCAATTTTTGTTGCGAATTACCGCGTTTCCTGAATTTCAGCCGTGAATTAACAGATTTCATCAAATAGATTCGCTCTTAGCGTTAAAATAAATTTCAGCAGCTTCTTGTCAACTTAAGCCGCGAATTTTCTCGATTTTAACAGCTAATAAGCGCGTCGGCGTCTTTTTTCCCCTAGTGTGCGCCGGGCCTAATAAGCGCTTTTTTGCCAACATTAGCCACTTTTTATAACTTTCGTGTCCATTTAAGTTGCGAATGAGCGTTTTACATTAATGTTAGGCGAGAATTAGCAGTTTGTCTTAGTTTTAGCCGTGAATAAGGCGGGGGCTATAGCCAGTGTTTTTTAAATCGCGAATCGCCAGTTTTGCTATTTTTAGGGGAGATATTGTTCCTGTCAAGCCACTGTCAGTCAGTTTGAACAATTTGGCGCGCAAATGGTCGATTTTGCAGTAGTTAGGGTCGGAATCGTCTGTTTTAGGGATTTTCAGAGCGAGAATCGTTAGTTTGATCATTTTTAGAGAGCGTATCATCAGTATGGCCTCTTTTATAGAGCGGGAATCGTTAGTTTTGGCTATTTTTTAGAGCTAGAACGGTCGATTTACCATTTAGCCATTTTTAGAGCGGGAATCGTGATATTTTTCATCCATTTTCAGGGCCGCACGAACCGTTAATCTAGCCACTTTTTTTAAGGGCGCGTGAAATCCGTTTGGCAATTTTTAAGACGCGAATCGTTTGTTTAGCCATTTTTAAGGTGGGAAAGCTAGTTTAGCTATTTGTAGGCAGTGAATGGCTGTCAAGTCAGTTTTAGAAGAGCGAAGCACACAATTTCCTAAGCCCCTTCTTTGACTAAATCTTGCATCCGCGTCTGAACCCTGCGATATTTTGAGCCAGAGCCAAAGAAATTTCTCATTAAAATGAGCCAGTACGCTGGAAATTTCACCTTTTGAACAAAAAAGTGTGAAATTCCGTGAAATTGACTTTAAGGTAGCCAGCTCTACGAAATTGGTTTCTGACGTGCAAAATTTGGTCTCAGAAAGTGCCAACCGGCGAATTGTTTTTTAAAAAGACGACTGCAAACGCGAAATTAAGTTATTGAAGTAGCCAAAAACGCGAAATTGGTTTCTGCGAGCGTCAAATCCATGATAATTGGACATCGAAAGTGTCTAATCAACGGAATTGCACTCATGATGAGTCAACCCGGGGCAAATTGGCTTTTTAGGGAGTCAATTCTGTAACATTGGCTTTTCGAGTTATGAAAACCTTTGAAATTCGTTCTGCGAGCAATAATCCACAAAATTTGGAATTTGATTTGTGAGAGGGGGTGGAGGGGATCGTGAGCTCAGGGCTAAGCCCCTCTAAACATTTTACCCTAAATCCCCTGCTTTTGTTCGCCTTTTATGGGCCTACAGGCTTGGGGTTAACCTAGTTTCTCTCTTTCCTCAGATATCGATATTTTCCTAATTTAAGTGGCAAATCATTCCGCTAATCAACGCTTTAAAACCAACAAATCCATATTTTTCATCTTTAAGCTTTTGGCCTTTTCGCTCCCCTCCCCTTCTGAATGGTGGCTCGGCTCGGACTCCCCCTCTCACCACCCTTCGTCAATGCACTACTGGCTGCATTGTACGCCGTAGACGGGAGAGGAATTGAGGGGGTCGAACAATCATCTGCAACCATCAAGCAGCCCTTTGGTAAAGGGTAAAAGAAATTTCTCGAATGACTATCAAAAAATTATAGTAGACGCCATATTCTTATGGTGGGGGGGGGGTGGGGGTAAACCCCCAAAAACCACCCCGTAAATCCGCCACTGCTACTGTAGAAAACTAGGAGATTTCATTGACTAGTTTTGAAAACTTTCCTGGAAATGATTTCCTACACTAGTAGCACTCTTAGCACTAGCGAAGCAAAGGAAAGGACTTTGCGCGACTAAAATGGAAAAAATCTTACGCTAATCCAACATTTCTGTAGGCTAATTGGCGGCTGAAATTGAGAAGGCGCGCTAATGTAATAATCTTTGGGGCAAAGTACGCGGCAAAAAGGTTTTTAAAAACCGCCAATACTCACCCCCGGCTAAAATAGCGGAAAAGCGCTATGAACAACATCACTAATTCACTGCTAAAAATTGAGAAAGATCCTAATTCCAGGCCATAATTGAGAGAAAGCGCTAATTCGCGGCTATTGGGGAAAAAAACACACACACAGCAGCAGCCCACTCCTAGATACCATCAAAATGTACAAATTGTTCAGGGTCGCAACATTTTGTTACCGTGACGCTCACTATAAAAAATATTTCTGGAATTTGGCTCACAAAAAAACCCAATTTCGAGGATTCTTGAGCCCTGAAAACACATTTTTGCAGATCTGACTAAACTTAATTCAACTTAAACTTACAACAACAACCACAAGCTCTATGTTTGTGTTGTAATGGTAGCATAGAATCCACAGATGCATTGCACCTCAATTTAGTGGCTATTTATTTTTGGACAGTTCTTAATTCACGGCGTCCAAACCCCCCCCCCCCCTTGTGTAGACGCCCCTGGGAAGATTGGTACAAGATGTCAGAGAATCTTGAAAGTGCAACGGAATGTATTGATTCCGGTTACTCGGCTGTGCTACCAGCGGGTAAACAAGGGCGTAACCAGGGCAAGGGCAAGGGAGGGCAGTTGTCCATTCTTCTTCAACTCGCCTCGAAAACCGTCAATTCGCCCCTTAAAACGGGCCAATTAGCGTTAAAATTGAACATTTTGCTCCTAAAAACCCCAAAATAATCTTGAAATTCCTCCTGAAAAACAAATTTTTCATTCACAGCTAATATTGAGAAAAAGCACTGATTCAAGGCTAAAAGGGAAAATTGATAATTCGCAGCTGGAATTGAAAGAAATAGTCGCAAAAGTACACCGTACCTGGAGCTAAATATCTGCGAAATTGTAAGTTTTGGGTCTAAATATCCAGCGGGTCTAAGTGCCCGGGAATTTGCAAAATTATTATTATTTACCTTCAATAATGCTCGTCTAGGAACACAATTTTTAATTCAAGCAAAATTGCAATTTTCGAGGCCTTGAGACTCCATTTCAGATATTAAGCTCCAAATGTGACAATTTCGCGGCCATTTGTCAGGTGTCTCCTTGCCAAGACAATTCAAAACTTGTAATTGCAAGTTTTGGCAGCAAATTTTGCTCCGATTGCTGCAATTCCACGACTATATGATGAAAATGTAATTTGCTTGTTTACTGACTACTCAGCTTAGTGCTTTAATGACACATTCATTCAAAAGCATTTCGCTAGTTGCCCCATAAAATATTAGCCCCAAATTTGCATTTCACGGATAATTAATCACGAAAACTCACATTTTTGCGGTTTTTTTATCCTTCAAATCAATTTCGAAGCCGTTTCTTCGGCTATTTAGCTCCAAAACTGACAAATTCCATTACTATTTTAGCCCGGAACCCCCATCGTCACGAATTGGACTCAATGAGACGGGGGATTTTGACGTTCTTTGATGGAAGTCCATATCAATAGTTCTTGACGCACAACATTACACGGAAACATTGGATTGAACTTTGGTTTTTGTGTTAAGGGGCAAACCATGATATAGAAATTTGACTGGAAATAGCCAAATTCAAGCGCTCTGTGACGGTGGAGTGTGTCGAGCAGTGCCGACAGGCAGAGGTGAATCATAAGGAGGGGAAAGAATGGGGAATCTCACATTTAGCCAGGAGGACCAGCTCACATGGCCGCAACATCCCCAGTACCCGTTTCGCCCTCTTGGTTCGTATCAGTCCTGTGAGCCGGTGACTCGATTTTGACGTGTCTGGTTGAGAGCCCCGGAGGTGGGGATCGCAGTGCAGTAGCACCTTCGCTCCCGGTAAGGGACGCTACATCGGTTCAATTACCGGGCTGATGAGACCAGGACTCATCTTTTTTCTTCTTTTTTTTTTAGGTATGAGTTGCCGCTGTAGAGCCTATTGGCGATTCAGATTAACCAAATGCCATCTGGTGGCGGCTCCACCGAAGTAAGAAGAGCGGTAGACTTTCCATGGGCTCTTATGAGAAAACGCAGTTTTTGTTCTTTTTTATGAGTTTTTAGGATTTTTAAAGTTCATTTCTTTGAAATATTAGTTGGTATTACTACCGACTTTAACAATTAAACTCACCATCGAGAAATAATTGAGATAAAATGAAAGAACTCGCGGTGAGAAAATGATGCCGTTTTCCATTTACCGGGAATTTCGCGCTGCGAGAGTGATTTTTCCTCCCGTCCTTGATGAATAATGGAAAAATCCCCCTACCCTATGCAGAATATTGTGCAAATGAAAAACGCAATAAGTTTTCAAAAATCTTTGCGAATTTCCGGTTAAGAAGGGTTGTTCAGCCCCAAAAACAGACTGTCCTTAACCAAATATTATGTAATTTTCCCCAACAATAAAGCTCGGTGCACACGATGCATGTTTACTTGCATGGTGAAAAAAAACATATGATCCCCATCAGTGACCGGATGTTTTTTAGAACAGGCAGGCCATCATGCTTCAAAAAAATGCATCGTGTGCACGGTAGCTTAAGGGTGTGTTTATCAATGCACTTATTCTACAGACAAAGCTGGGATAAGTCTGGTTGCTATGGGCCTTTTGGTTATCAGTAATGCAAAGTTCTCCGAGCTATTACATGAGAAATCCGGTGATTGACAAACCCACCCTGCATGGTGTAAATATCCATCACAGTTGGGGGTCTAATTCCTCTCCAGTAGGCACAGGAAGGTAATTAAAGGAGTTATTAATAAAAGGTTTTCTGTATGAAATTTTTACTAGTCACATTTGAGACTTTTTGAGACTCAAATGCCTTGTTTGAATTGAACAAGCTGCAACATGCCTGATTATGGATAAGTGGTAGTTTTTTATCCAAGTGGTTAAGTTTTCAAGTAAAATTAGCACATTAAAAGACGCGATTTCATGAGTTTACCCTATTCTGCAAAGAAAGCGAATTTCATCCCAGAAACTGACTGTGCTCACATAAAAAGGGACAATATGTTCCACGAAGAACTTCCACTTTTGCCGGTTAAACGATCGGTGTAGCCTTCTAATGGATAAAAGCTGTCAATTCTTGAATTAACGATTTGTCTCCATTTTAGCCGCGAATTAGCGATTTATCTCCATTTCAGCGATTTTCCTTGCAAAGAATTTGTGTTTTTTCTGATTTGAGCCGCTATAATGAGCCATGTGATTATTACCCGTGAATTAGCGCTAAATTTTCTAATTTTAGCCACGAAGTTGTCTCAAGAAACCGCGACTTGCCATTTGCTCTATTCAATCCGGGGAATATAGCAAAATAATGTTTTCAATTTAACGCCGTAAACATACATTTTTTCCTGACTTCAGCCGCAAATTAGCGTTTTTCATCAGTCTATCAGCTAATTAGGGATTTTTCTACGTTTCATCAACGAAATAAAAGTTCCCCAAATTTTCCCCGCGAACTACCCAACGCTTTTTCTTAAATTTGGCCGCGGATTAGCGATTTTTTTCAGTTTCTGGCACGAAGTTACGATCAGAAGCCTCGAATTGACGTTTTCTCTACTTAATCCACGAATTAGTCAATTTTATTGATAAATTAGCAAGTTTTCTCCATTTTAGCCGCTAATTAGCAATTTTGGTCATTTCTGCAAGTTTTCACCCTTATTAGCCGTGAGTTATAGCGATTTATCTGAATTTTGCAGTGAGTTCGTATTTTTCTTTATTTCAAGCAAAAAATTAGCGATTTTTCTCAATTGCATCCATGAATTAGCAACTTTTCTTAATTTCAGCTCCGGCTTAGCGATTTGCTTCGCTTGCTTTTAGCTATGAATTAGCGTTTTTTCGCAGTTTGAGCCACGAACTTGCCTTCAGAAGCTCAAAATTTTCGTTTCCTTACATCTAGCATCTGGGCCCTTTTATTTATTTATTCGTCACGTTAGCCGTGAATACGTGATTTTGACTGCTAAAGAGCGATTTCCCACAATTGTATCCGTGAACTAGCACTTTTCTTAATTTTCCCCACGAATTAGCTTTTTTTTCACTTTTAGCAATGAATTAGCGTTTTTTCAGATTGAGCCACGAATTTCCGTTCTGAATAAGCCGAGAATTCATGTTTTCGTAATTTTAGGGGCGAATTAGCGCTTTTTTTCATTGGCGAATTATTGATTTTTCACAATTTTATCCGTTAATTAGTGTTTTTCATAATTTTAAACGCTAATGACTGTAATTTACACTTTATCCGCGATTTTAAAGCTTTTTCTCAATTTTTGCTGTGAAGTTTTCTTAACTTTATCCGTGATTTAGCACTTTTTCTTATTTATGGCCGAGAATCAGTTTTTTTTTCTCAATTATTTCAGCCGTTAATTAGCCATTTATCTCAATTTCAGTCCCCAATTAGCCTTATTTTCCGTTTTGGTCTGGATTAAGCGGGGGATTGGCCGACCACGAGAAGGCGCGAATTTGTATCGATTTTCATTTCCACAAAAATCCTAGGGGCGCCAAAGTCCAACATCAAAGATGATTATTTACCACTGTAAGCCACGGGCGGGCCATTTAGGAAGGCTCAGCTGAGTCAGCGGGCTACTTTTTGGGCCCGCGAGCTCTCGGTTGGGCCCACGGCGGCCTACGCCTTGGCGTCCTCTATTTGGCCGCGTATACAATATTTGGTGCTTAACTCCACTTCCACTTTTTTGTAGCTCCTTGATGAGACCGTGCATTTATCAAATTTATATTGATTCACATAGTCAACATTGTGAGACAACAAAAAGAGATAATGACTACGTACTGTCCATTATAGGTACAAACCATAGGATAATAAATTCACTACGTTCCCGAAAAGTAATCCTTTGAAAGCAGGTCGATCGAACAAAGGTCGTAACCTCAAATCCTTTTTCAATCAAGTGTGGCGATAATTAAGACGGAAAACATTGTAAACTCCTTAAAAACTGCAAAAACACCATTATTTAGCCCATACGTTGGTGGTAAGAGTAGGGCTCTTTTCCGCCATTGCGCCTCGACGCTAGCGCTACAAGTGATAATCTGAATCGCCAATAGTTGCCATCTAGATCTCGCCTCTGCCGACAGAGGACCGAGATAACAGCAGCACTGCGGCAGCGTACCACAAATGTTTAGCCGAGTACTGAGTCAACTGTTTTAAATCACGAACTAGTTCGCCAATAAATAAATAAATGAATAGAAAAAACGCCCTGAACTCGGCCCCCCGCGACCGCGGGCAGGTATTTCTGGTGGTATATCGCGACTAAAATCAACAAAAAGCTCTACAACGCGATTTGGGCAACTTTTATCAGTAAAATAGGCTAGTACTGGGCGAGCAGGCCAATAATCTTATGTATATGTAGTCATCGTACCCCCCCCCCCCAACCAGCCATTGAATTTGACTTCACCTATACCAAAACATAAACAGAAAGAGTTAACTCCCTCAAATTTCAATGCCATTTTATTAAAGTAGACTGGCTTGAGCCAGACGTCCTCTATGAATTGGTACGAAAATGCTACTCAGTGGCCGCCAGCGCCCTTCATCATGTCCGAAACCCCACGATACGCGGTTTCGTTCAATTTTAAATGTAGATCAATATCGACAAAATCGTAGATCGTGCGATGCCGCTCGTAACGAGGCACATCAGACAACATTGCAAAGGCCAAAAGTTTGCATCTCCCCCCCCCCCACCAACAAATACAGTCGCTCCGTTAAATATCGGGACAAACTCACCTGTAGAAAGAAGTGTTGGTGCTACTGATGCCCCGGTAGGCCCGGCGGTGGCGGTGGAGGAGGTTGTTGAACGAAAGGCGACGGCGCTCCACCCAAGTGCACAAGCGGCGAGGCGCCAACAAGATGGCCAGCACCAGGTGCGCCCAATTTAGGACCTTCTTCGGATTTCTCCTCCTCTCTTCGTTTTAGGCACGCCGCTTTGGGATTCAAATTCCTTTCTGTAAAATAAGCGCGGTGGGGGGGGGGGAGGTGTGAATAAAATGACATGCCCACATGAACCTACGCGAGCAAAAGGGGGAAAATAAAATGTTTTCTGTTTTTTTACCTCGGACTTGTTGTTCCAACGACATAATCACTTCAACGGCCATGTTGAGAATCCCCAGTTTAGTCTGTGGCTTGTCCGTTTTCAAATGAGACATGCACATTCTACCCAATTCCTTCAACGCTTCATTGATGTCTCTTATCCTTATCCTGAAGGAACACAAAAATTTACATTATTTTTATTATTCAAATTGAGTACGACCAACTCGTACGAGAATAAGATAACAACTATGGATCACTGCAACGGCAACCAAAATTAAAAGATGAGGCGATTCACCTGCTTGTCGTGCAAAACGTATCGAAAATGGGTACGAGTGGTAATGAAACTTTAGGGGCAAGTATTTATTCCCGGCCCAATAAAAATGTGTTTTTTTCATAGGAGAGAGGCCTGAATTACTATTTTGAAAGTCAAATATTTTAAGGCGCACGAAACAACGCCGATCCTAGTTATTCAGTATGTATAATGCTAATTTACGCGATATCTCGCTTTGAATTGCGCGCATGCAAAGATTTTCTCAAAACTTCCCGCACTTTATGCATCAGCCAACACCGCACTTGTTATTGTTAACGAAGCGTTCACAAAGCCTCATACGATGATTTTCAAGTCAACCATTTCGGGGTGGGGGGTGGGGACCACGGATACATCACCCTTCTCCGCCCTCCCACATCACGTTATTATAGTTAGATTAACCGAATATGAACAGGCAACGCTCATGCTTGTTCCATTTCCTTAATTGATCAACATAAAAAGAGAGATGACACCGAATTCACACCGTTTCAAAGCAAAACAACCGTTTTTTTGTTTGATTGGTCGAGCAAAATTTTTCGAGGTTTTACCTTTCTCGAGCGTTGTTGGCTTGCCGCCTTTCCTTTTCCCTCTGAGCCTTCAGCTCTGGATCCTCACCACTGAGGCCGTCCTCCTCACTGTGGCAACACACAAGAACAAAAAAAAAACACGTCCCGAGTTTTTAAAAAAACGAATTTTGTTTAAATTCCTTGTTTTTAAAGACTGTCGAATATGTTTTTTTAATTATTCTTCAACTCTCATATCTATCTTTTAAGAAAATGTTTACTATTATTAACGGATATCGTAACAAAAAAGTTAACTCTCAGAGGGAGCACGCCCTATGTGGAGGGGGGGGTGACCCACAAATCCACTCTTATTGTCTGGCAAGTCTTCATTACCTACTCCAGTACCACAAGAAGACCTCTTGGGAATCAGGAAATTCAACTTATTGAAAAGGATTTCGGTACTTCCGGCAGTGATCCACAATCTGAATTATAAATTACCAAGTATATACACCTACATAAAGTTTAATAAAAAATCTTCCCGTTTTGCCCAAAACAATTTTCTCGAACTCTTGGGGGGGGGGGGGGGCAGCGCACCCAGAAATATGGGGGGGGGGCAAGAAATACGAGGACGCATCGTAACGTGAAAAAATAACACCCAAAAATTTGCCTTTTCAACTTGAGTGGACTCACCTTTCTCTGATGTTGTTGGCTTGTCTTCTTTCCTTCTCCCTGTGTGCTTTGACCCCCGTGTCCTCCTCGTCATCTTCGACGCTCGAACAGCTGTGCAACACAAGATAATCATAGGGTTGTGGTCAGGACGCCGCGGCCACGACAAAAACGTTTTTTTTCCTCAAGTTCTACCAATTTCCTCTCACATTCATACGATTTAAAGGGCAGAGGATGAGACGAGGGGTGGGGGCACACTCATACGCAAGGAAAATTCAACGTAAAACGTTAACAACTACAATAAATTTACAGGAACGGAGTGAAGACAAGAGTGAATACGTGGGTCTTCATATTGAAACAAAACCAAATAGGTTAAGACCAAAGTGCTCCCTCGTAAATTTTGTCTACAGTCACTACTATAAATTCAGTAAATAGATAGACTTGAGGATACTCACTATCTTCGCACCCGTTTGACACCTTTCGTCAGACCCCCGCCACTGCCAGGCGAGTTGACGAGAAGATCTGAACTGCTTGGCTTCTGATCACAGTCTGCGACTTCTTTCCTTTTATCCGCGCAAAACTTATTCATAAGAACATCTTCTAGATGGCAACCAAACGAATGCGTTAGCAAAAGATGTAAACTAAAAGTGACGGGACTGGGAGGGGGGGGGATGAAAACGGGTAGTACTCACTAGAACTAAGCCTTTCTAATTTAACGGCTGTTGCGGGGTCCATATCACCCGGAGGTATTCCACCGTACACTCCATGCGCGGAAGACTGAAAAGAAAATCGAATAATTAAAAACGAGATTCAAAATCCTAAATTCAACTGTAAAACGGAGAAAAACATTTTATTAAATAAAAACGACCAAAAATTAGACTTACGAGTTCTATAGAATTGTGGTATAGTGGAGGACAGTGAGCTGCTCCAATGAGCTGTTGGCTCTCAGCGTGATTTCTAAGTACGTTAATGGCGTCGTCCAGTCTTTCTTCCATCCGTGTGCCCTGTGAACACGGTACGCATAGGGCAAATCATTTAAATCGAGCGTCAAAGACAAACAAGAGAGTTAACGAGACGAATAAAGTTAGTCGAAGAGCGTGAATAATGGTTAGAAGAAGAAAAATAAAAACATCTTTGGATGTACGTACATCAGCGTGTTCCCTCAGCATTCCAATCGCTTCGTCCAATCTCTGCTGATCCTAAACCAGTTACAAACACACACAAAAACACGAAAGGAATCAAACAATGAACTAAAAATTAAAAAAATAAATAATAAAAACATAAATAATTTAAAATTAAATGATAAAAATATAAGTTAACAAAATCGAAGCAATAAAAAAAAAAAAAAAAATGTAGCCCGACAATGTTAAGTTTTGCCGGCGGATACGTATTTCGTCCATGCAACGAATCATAGAAGGAATTGCACAAATTATTCCTTACCTCATTAAAATTGAGTATCCCAACATTGTTTCGATAGTAACTACGCCAATTCATAAAAAAAAGGACCGTACTCAAAAATAAATCGCCCTATAGAGTTGGTGCTTATGCATACAAGCTTAAATTCTATCCGTCAAAAACATTTTACCGCACTCACCATGTGAAGAGGTGGAGCTCGCTCCTGAGGACCACCGGGGTTGCCTTGAAGTTGAGGTCCACCAGGGGCGAACTGGGGCGATTGCCATCCTGGACCGCCGGGTGGACCACCGCCCGCTCCACCGACGACCGTCTGCAGTGGTGGCGGTGAACTGACCGGAGTTGAAGGGTTGGACGAATAACTGCTCGCACTGGCTTCCGTCGGGTAAATCTGTGAGATTGAAATAAAAGTGGTGAAACAGGCTGTATTTGTCGCGGACTATTGTCTTTTTTTCGAGGGGTAAACATTATCCCACCAATAAACGCAACGACTTCTAAGCGCTCGTTGAGAAAATGACAGGGGTTTTATTGTGTTGTGCGGACATCCTGCAGGTTCTAATCTGCCCTTGAGTTTTGATCAATTTTGTAAGGGCAGAAAGGACGTGAAAATTGACAAAACATACCAAAAATGACGGGGTTCTTCTCAATTTTATCGGTGAGTTAAGAGATTTTTCTCCATTTTAGCAGCGAATTACCGATTTTTTTCTCATTTCAGCCGTAAATTAACGATTGATTTTCATTTTAGCCACACCCGCCTTAACCATAGAAAGCTCTAACCGCATTAAAGCCCCAACCACAGCAAGACTCCAAACCACAGCAAAATTTAGATAAATCGCACCTTCTGGGCGTAACGCTGATCCCCAATTTTTTTTAGGTCCTTAAGAACGGATAAAGATGAGAAGGCGCACTAATAAGTCTGTTCTTGGGGCAAGTACGCAGCAAAAAGTTTGGTAAAAGCGCTAATATTCATGGCTGAAACTGTGTAAAAGTGTTCATTCGCGGTATCTTGATGAAGCTTCCAGACCAAAATTGGGAATAAATCGCTTATTCGCGGAGTGTAGATAGATGGATAGATTAGATACATATGTCACTTCATGGCTAAAATGAAGATGAAAAAAACACTAATTTGATGTTCTTTGGTAAAATTGATACCTGCACCGTTTTCTGCAGGCACAAAAAGACAAAAAAAAAGTTATAAAAGTGAGAAAAAAATTGCGGCTAAAATTGAGAGAGAAAAAAACAACAAACAAAAGCTAAAATAACACTAATTCGGGACTAAAATTTAGAAAAATCGCAAAGAAATTAGCAACTGAAAAAGGGAAGAGCCACTAATTCGCAGGTAAATTTGCTAAAAACGCTAATTTACGACTGAAATTCTGATGGGATATAAACGATATTCTTAGGTCCTAGGACACGCCCCTCGCCTTGGAAATATACAAACTGGCAATTCACATCCTAAAAATAGCCAAATTGGCCATTGACACCTTTTGAAATGGCTAACTGACCATTCGCTCCCCTAGAAATGGTTTGATGGACTATTTACTACACACTAGAAGTGGCAAAACTCCAAAAAAATGATCAAGTTGACGATTCCCGTATGAAACGAGCTTATCTGACTACTCGCGCGCTAAAATTGACCAAACTGACTATTCCTGACCTGAAACTAATAGCCGCACTAAAAATTGTCACATTGTGGTCTCTTGCCTAATGGCCTATTCACCCCTTACAAATGGCTATTCGTGCGTGGCTATAGTTTTACTGACAACATGGCCAAACGTTTCACGCCCTAAAATTTGCAAAAGCTGACTCTATGCGCCCCTGGCGCGCAAATTGTTGATATTGGAAACAGTCGATATTTTCAGGGCAGGAATAATCTTTTTTAGACGCTTCCAGGGCTCGTGAAGTCATTTTGGCCGTTTTCAGGACTCGATTAGTCCGTCAGGGGCAAAAGCGGGTATTGGTCATATTTGGCACGAGAATGGTCAGTCTGGTCATTTTTAGCGCGCGAATGGTCGATTTAGCCACTTTCAGGCGGTAACCGTGATCTCTACGCATGTGACCTGGCACAACACATGTCAGAAAATTTACCGAAAAATGAATCAATCATTTGTTTACCGTTTGTGCTTTGCCAAAATTATCGTTCGTTTACCATTTCGAAAATCCTTAAAAAAAAAAAAAGTATGTGTCGGAATAAGTTCACGCAACCCGACACACACATAGGCGGAATCGTTTGTTTTGCGGCATATTCTGCCTCATTCTCGTTTGTTTACGTTTGTTCAGCCAAAATTATCGTTTGTTTACCATTTCATGTACGATTTTTTCGAAAAACAGTATGTGTCGGGCCAAGTTCACGCAACCCGTCACATAGCCGGAATCGTTTGTTTCGTGACATTTTCTGCCTCGTTGCCGTTTGTTTACTCAAATTTTTCGTTTGTTTAGCCTCCTAAACAACTCTGCTCGATACGAACATAATTATGTGTGTTAGCCTAAGTCCAGGCACACACACCAGACACACGACTGCATTCGTTTGTTTCGCGACATATTCTGTCTCGATCTCATTCGTTTATGTTTGTTTAGCAAAAATTTACGTTTGTTTAACATTTCACATAGGTACGATTTTATTCAAAAACCTGTCTGTGTCGGGCTAAGTTCACGCAACCCTACACTTGACCGCAATTGTTTGTTTCGCGTCATATTCTGTCTCGATCCCGTTCGTTTATGTTTGTTCAGCAAAAATTTACGTTTTTTTAGCATTACATACACTTTTTTTTTATATATAGAAAACACTTTGTGTCAGGCAAACTTCACACAGCCCGACGTTTGTTCGCAACGTTCGCTATGCCGCTTATTCTGTCTCGTTCTCGTTTGAATACGTTTGTTTAGCGTCTTTGCTTACGTGTTCGTACCGAGCAGAGTTGTTCAGTAAGCGAAACAAACAAGTATGTTGGCTAAACAACGTAAACAAACGAAGATAAGAGCAAAAGTTCCATGAAACAAACGATTCCGGCTCTGTGTCGGGCTGCGTGAACTTAGCCCGACGTAGACAGTTTTATGAATAAAATCGTATATGAAATGATAAACAAATGAAAATTTTGGCTAAACAAATGTAAACAAACGTGATCGAGACGGAATATGCCGCGAAACAAACGATTCCGGCTACGTGACGGGTGTGCCTGGACTAAGCCTAACACACATGAGCTCGTACTGAGCAGAGTTGTTCAGGAAGCTAAACAAACGAAAAATGTTACTAAACAAACGTAAACAAAGGAGAAAGAGACTGAATATGCCACGGAACAAAAACGATTCCGGCTATGTGGTGGGTTGCGTAACTTGGCCCAACAATGTATAAAATGGTAAACAAACGTAAACAAAGAGGATCGAGACAGAATATGCCGGAAAATAAACGATTCCGGCTGAGTGTCAGGTTGCGTGAGCCTGACACAGACAGTTTTTTGAGTAAAATTGTATATGAAATGGTTCATTTTTCGGTAAATTTTCTGACATGTGTTGTGCCAGGTTCACATGCGTGTGATCTCATCAGGCCATTTTCAGGATTTCACCAATCACCAGTTTAGCCATTTTTAGGGAGCGTGAAGTCAATTTAGAAGGATTTATACTTTCAAAATGTATCTAGGGGTGAGCAATAACTATCCCACTAAATCTGCGCTTTCGAGTCTTGGGGGAGGGCAGCTGCCTACCACTGCCCCCCTCTGGCTACGCCCATGATTTGTAATCTCCAAAAACTGCTCTTGTGAAGGTGACGTCAATCCTATACTGCACCACCTACTCTGAACGACAATAACAAGGACAAAAAATAACGACCTACAAAAAGAACCCCGGAGCTAATTTTCTGCGGCAATTTTTGGCATGCGAGGTACTGTCAAAGGTTGTGGTTGAAGGCGGCCTTTGTGTATAAGTGCAGATTTCACACTTTCAATCACCATATTTGAACTAGTTGGTGTACGATCCGCTTCAGTGTTACCCCCCCCCCCTCTTCCACACTCATAAACAAAAGGTCTCGAAAGTTGTTAAATGTCAGGCTTGTGCGCTACACGTCGCATGCAAAAAAGTTCTGTCAAGTCAACGTAAAAGTTTTGGACGTTCGTCGGATCGTATAGGTAATTGTAAATTGATAAATTTCACGAGGATAAAAAGTAAAGACGAACAGACAATCGACATTTTCTAGGAATTATGGATGCGGATATTAAAGTAAACAAATTCTTCGAACTCATTTGACTATCTTTTCAGAAAAACGAAACAAAAGAGCTTCATTTGTTTTGAAATTAAACATTTTCGTTGAAAGAAGAAAAGTAAATGTGAGGTGGAACTATTTAACTTCATAAATTGTCACGATATGATGCAAGACTTGGTATTCTCTCAAAATAAGACAAAATAATGAACCGTGAAATAAAATTAAACTTCACGCAGACGACGGAAGGGGAGGAGGGAGAGAAAGAGAATGTCGTCAAACATTTACATGACAAAGGGCCCTTGGGTTGACCAATTAGACGCTATAACGCGACACAAGTTTTTTGTCTCATTCTCTCTCTCACTCTACTAAAAGCATATAATGAGAAGTCGGTGGGAAGCGCTCTGGGCCTTTGACATGACAGAGACAGAGCTTTGCGTGTGTGAGTAAATGGGGGGACGAAGAAGAGGGAAAAAGATGAAATTAAAAAGAGTGCAGACAGTCAGTTCCAACGGCCTAGCCCAGAAAACACTCCTTTTAACGAATGCGACAATTAAGTATCCACGAGGCTAGCTTAATTATGTTGAAACTCGAATAGAAAGAGGTTGATAGTTGCCCGTGTTTCACCCAGGACTCAAAATGACAAACTTAGGCTTTTCCTCCCTAAACTTTGAAATATCTGGACGTGATTTACCCTCCTTATGACCGATTTCAAGCAAATGCGGAGTCATTATCAAAACGTGACAAATGCATTCTTGTTTCAGCGTGGTTAAGTGACGGCTAACCGGACCGTGAAAAATTAATTAATTACAAAACTTTAAGCAACTTACAGAAGCCAGCGCCTTGCCGACAAGAGTGTCACTCGGATGAGATCCAGGGGGTTGAGGCGTGGCGGGTGACAGGTAAATGGGTGCCGCCGGTGGTCCGGTCGTCCCTTGAGGTGAATGAGTCGTCCTCAGCGAGGACATTGGGGGTAGTGTATCTCGGACAGGTGACGCCCTGCCATATCCCACCTGAAATTAAAGAAACAAATTGGGAGTTTTTAATACAAAAATCAACGTCAATTGAACGAGACAAATTACCATGGAGTCATGGTGTATTGTCGAGGCAGAAGTGTAGGGTGCAGCGGGGTTTCCGCCAGAGGTGTAGTAAGGTGTGCTGGCGGTCGTCGTCCATGCCTCTCCAGTGCCATTCGTACCTCCATTTTCTGATGAAAGGATAAAATAAAATATTCGTTTATTTCAGACGACAAACGAAAAAATCTTGGTTAGAGAGACACCGCTTTCCCTGCGTAGCCGTAGCCACCCCTCTCTTTTAATAGAGCTACTTTATAATCGGTTTCCCTCTCCCCTTTTCATTTTTACATTCTCTGGCAGAGCTCTGGGAATTGAAAAGAAGAAAAAAAAAAAAAAAAAAAAAAAATGAAGTAGCATGGGTTCACAAAGCCAGAAAGAGATAGCGAATATCGATCAGAAAGTTGACTCGTCAACAATAGACACTTTTTACATTATATTATTCACTTTAGGGTTTTGTTATCAAGGGAGAAATAAAACACACTCCCCTCTTGCACATAAGATGAGAGCTGGATGAAGATTTCAGCTAATTCTACTAGCGCAGGGGCGTAGGTAAGGGAGGGGGGATGATCCCCGCAACCCAGACACACTGGCGGACCTACACCTATCGGGGCCCGAGGCGAACAATTAACTGTGTGAGGCCCCTTAGTCTTTATTATACAGATAATAAGTATTATAAGATAAATGTAGTAAGATTAGTCCGAAGACCGATTTTAGACGCAAATTTTAACAAATCTGTATTTACTTTCATGTTTTAATATAGCCGTGAACCGACGATTTCTCTCAATTTTAGCTGCAAAGTAGCGTTTTTATCCTGTGAATAAGTGATTTTTCTCAATTTTAGAGACACATTGTCGTTTTTGGGAGTAAAGAGAGCGTTTAAAGAGCGAATGAGCACTTTTTCTCAATTCGAGCTGAAAATTAGCGTTTCTCTCAATTTTAGACGAGATAATTAGTGATTTTCTCAATAAATTAGCGATTGTTTTTTGCATTTTAGTCCCGCATTTTAGCTATGGATTAGCACTGGTTTGCAAATATTATTTTTCAGAAGCTACGGATTGGCTTTTCTCAATTTTGACCGTGAGTTAGTGATTTTTTCATTTATAACCGCAATTTAACGTTTTTCCTACAGGTTTTCCTCAAATTTTGTCGCGATTTTTTCGTATACGCTTCTTATAGCATATTTCCCTCATTTTAGCCGCTGGCTTGGCCCAAAAAGCACATTAGGGTTTTTAATTGGGGATCAGCGTATTTTCGCTAGTTTAGCCCACAACAATGCACAATGCACGAATACGCTCAATTTGAGCTGTCAGCATAAGCCCTCAATCAAATATTCAGCCACACTATTTTGCTCATCACCAGTAACGTTCTATTCTCCAGGTCAGATAGTCTGAACATCGTCGAAAGGAGAAAAATCGCTGTCCCATCGTGTACAAACCTCTTTTTCATGTTACCTAAACCACGAACATAAAGCCTAAAAATCCTCATTTTTCCATCTTTATGGTTTTCGGGGGCCCCCCTTGGGCATGGGGCGGTCCGCCCCTCACCCCTACCTCGGTACGCTACTGCCCCCAGAACTACAAGTACGTATACTAACAAAGGGACACCAGTACCCATGAAATCTCCAAAAATGAGAGTTTCACGTTGAAGTTAGGTTTAGCAGATTTTCTCGGCTACAAGCAGTCCGAAAAGGTCAAAGTACATCCAGCTGCCTCCTAGGACTTCAGACCCCCATGCAGTAGAGTACCGAGGTAAAGGCGAGGGCGAGAGAACACCCCGGGCCCTCTGTCAGACGGGGCTTAAATGCGGAAAAATGAGGATTGTGAAGACGGTTGGACAGCGATTTGGCTGCTTTGTACGAATTTCAGTCCATCCGACCTGGGGAATTTAACGTTGCGAGTGATATCAGCAAAGAGTGTGGGCTGAATATTCGATTGAGCCCACAAAAGCGCTATTCTGGTGGCTCAATTTGAGAAAATCCGAGCTCTCTTGAGGAAAATTCGCGGCTAAAAAGAGAAAATACGCCGTGTCCCAAGTTTTGTTGGAACCTCAAGCCCGGTACAAAATTGGAAAAATTGCTAATATTCGTGGGGTAGAACTGCGAAAAAGAACTAATCCAAGGTCTCTCGATGCAATTTCAAGACCAAAAATTGAGAAAAAATCGCTTATTCACGGTGCACGGAGGCCACTCCACGAATAAATTGTGCAAATCAACGCAAAAGTGTTGTTTATGGGCCAACGCCAAGGTTAAAATTGAGAAAACGCGCTATCATTTTGACAAAAAAAAAATACGCTTTCAGGTTAAAATTGGACAAAAATGGCAAATTCACAGCTGAAACTGTGAAAAATCGCCCATTCGCGGGTAAAACCGACAAAAATCGGTCATGCATTGCTTATGCCAACCAAAAAAATCCTAATTCGTGAAAAGCCCCCCCCCCCGCACCATTTTGCGACTAATATTGGGGAAAACACTTGAGAAAAACACCAATTTTTCAGCTAAAACTGAGAAATGACTAATTCCCTGCTGAAACAATTGAAAAAATCGCTAATTTGCTGCTAAAATTGAGGAAAACGCCAAAACTCGTGGGAAATTAATAGCGTTTTCCATTTACATAATATTCTGCTCTAGAGCCGATCATTTCCACCCGTCCTCACTGAATTAAAATGAATTGCTCTGGAGCAATGTAAATAGATAGTTCAAAATGATGTTTTCTTGTCGATCTAATGTGAGGCTAACACAAATAAATAAATAAATAAATAAAACACTATACACATAAGAAACATCGCTCATCGGATAAAAACGCTACTTTGCTGCTAAAGTTGAGAAAATGAGCAAATTCATGGCTGTGGGAGGGGGTGGGGCAAAACCGCGAAGAATGATAGACGCGGCTAAAATTGAGAAAATCGCTAATTTGCTGGTGATAAAGTCCAAAAATTGTCCTTAACTGAGAGATTTTTAGGGTAATTTTCTCTGACAATGAGTATTTCGATTTGAGCCAGTATGAGTCCCGTGAAGAATGCTCAATTGACCAATGTACGTGGTTTCCTCCTCAACATCATTGAGTGGCCACCACTGTCCCTTAAATTGGTGACAAGTGAGCGTTTTGCATTTCTACTCGTTTCACTTTGTTGATCTGTATCCTGGAGGATTTCATTCAATTTTACTCTCGGGCAAGGCAGGCTGGGTGGAATGATGACTAAAATGTGAAATTACCCCCCTCCCCTCCCCTTAAGATATTTCAATCTGACCCCCCACCACCACCAAGGACAAATTCCTACCTACGCCACTGTACTAGCGTAGTAGAGTTTCGGTAGGGTGATTAATATTAGTGCAACAAAACAAAGGCTTTGTGTAAGGAACTTTTCAATAGACGCGTCAGAGCGAGAAAGTTATCAAAAAATGATAACATTTTTTAGGAAAATCAACAACTAAAACAACTATTAGTTACTTACCAAGATAGTACGGGGCATCGGCTGGGTAGGCAAGGGATTTCGGTGTCAGAGGCGACGCGTACAATCGCCCAGGAGACTGACCACCATACTCGTCCGACGCGTACTGTGAAAAGAAGAAGAAAAAAAAAAACGTCAACAAATTTCATCAACAAAACACAGTCGTGCACACATTATGTGTCATGGGCGAGGGGGGGGGATACCACTTCTAGCCAGGTTGTCTTATTAAAGCGAATGCTCATGAATTAAAAAAACATGGGAAGAAGAAGAAAAAACAAGTTTAACGAGGGGGGGGGGAATCAACTTGACAGCGCGGGCTAAAATTAATGATAACATTTAATTATGCACGAGGAACTTTAGAAAAAGTCAAAGAACTCTCAGAGACTTAAACTATCCCAAGAAAGTTTTATACTCCGAAGAAACAAGTGAGAGCCCCGCCACCTCGATCATTATTGATAGCATCCTGAGCGATATTATTCATAAAGGCTCATTTGCACGTACCGAGTGCTGACACTGCCTCTGACCGTGCACGGGGCGATCATGGGGACAGTGCCCCCGGCCGTGTGACGAACAAGTGATTTTGCCTCTGCCCGGCCGAGTTACTCGGTTGGTGTAATTAGGCCTTAATTATTTCAAGTTTTATTTTATTTTATTTTAATATTGAGCATTCCCATCAAAGGTTGATTTTAACTAGCGGGGCGGGGACTAGGAGGAATAAGACCTCAAGACCACCCCCGTTCAAAATGAATTTATGTCGGCAAAGTTGATGTGCCTTGAAAAGGGAGGCCATATACATATAAAAGTGGTTTCCCAGGACGTCTGGTACGAAAAGTGGGACAATAGTAGGACCCTTACGACGGAAAAGTAGGACGCCTAAATACAAGAACAACTGCTAATCTTTGATCAGTTTGCTGTTTCAGCAGGTCCACCCAAACGACCAATTTAGCGTTTCACGTAAAAAATTAAGTTTTGAAAGAACATAAACCACGAAAATTGGGTTTGAAAGAGCAAAAACTATGAAATTATGGCCCAACATTTTGTGATTTATCGAGCCAAATCCATGAGTTTGCTTTTCGTAAGAGCTATTTGTTTTTCGAACTAGCAAAATTGATTTAAAAAAAAAAAAACAACTAAGGACACGAAATTTGTTTTTAAAAATATACGCGAAATTAGGGTTTGAAATAACAAAAATTCATGGAATTTGGGTTTTGATAAAGAAGCAAAATCAGCGATATTGGTTATGAGAGAGCGGAAATCTTCAGTCAAATTTGGGTTTAAGCTGCCAAAATCACGAAATTCGTTTTTTCGATGTTAGCTTTTCGAATTGCTCACAGCCGTGCGACCATAAAATAACCAACATCTGTGAAATTGTGGTTGAACTGAGCCAAATTCACAAAATTAGGTTTTGAAAGGAAATAAATTAGGAAAATTTGGGATTTATAAGACTCAAATTGACGAAATTTAGTTTTGGAATAAGCCAAATTCGGGAATTTAGATTTTTAAAGGGCCAAATTCATTTTCCTGCAAAACTTATTTCCAGTATTAAGATCTGAAACCACGAAATTTTGGTTTTAAACGTGACAAAACAGCGAAATTGGAGTTCTAAATAACAAAAATTGAGCCAAATTTGAAACTGAGTTTCAGGGTTTTTGAAAAATCCTAAATCACGAATTTTGTTTTTGAATCGGTCCAGATAGTGTACAGGGTGGGAGGGGGTGAGGGCGAAGAAGGAAACCGAAACGCTGAGTCAGGCGGAATAACAGGCCAGCGTAAACTTGGCTGTTCAAAGAGCAAACCCCATGTCATTTGGGATTTGAAAGCGAGAAAATCAGGGAAATCGGTGTACGATATAACTAAAATTAGTGAAATTTTGTTTCTAAGGTGCCAAATTTGAAACGTCTGTTTGTGAGAGAGTGAAAATCTCCAGCAAAACTGCAATTTTAAAAAGACAAAATTACGACAATGTTTTTTCTTGTTCGTTTTTTCGCGAAATTAGTTTTTTAACCTGCGAAGCTGATTATAAAAAGAGCAAAAACCTCGAAATTTGGTTTTTCAATAGGCGAAAATCC
Source organism: Corythucha ciliata (assembly GCA_038030265.1). Classification (NCBI taxonomy): domain Eukaryota; kingdom Metazoa; phylum Arthropoda; class Insecta; order Hemiptera; family Tingidae; genus Corythucha; species Corythucha ciliata. The sequence goes on along the minus strand of CM075942.1, from coordinate 7,941,461 downwards.
CCAAATTGTGTTTTAAAGGCGCCAAGTCCACTAAATTGGGTTCTGAAAGAGTGAAAGTCTGTAAAATTGGTTTTTCAAAGAGTAAAACCCACGAAGCCAAAATTTTGAACTCCTCCCCCCACCATGCTCCACTTTAATGTACAATTTTCGTTCTTCGAGTCTTTTACTCTCCCTGAGTAAAGAAAGTGTACAAAAAAAAAAGGATGAAGAGCAGCAGGTGGAGAATTTTCAAAAAGCCCCCTTGTTGGCAACACTGCACGCAGCTATATACCTGCGGGTATTGTCATTTTTCCCTACTACTCATCGGGGTTCCATTGGCGTTGGATTTCCACGCTGAAAACTTTAAAAACGCCGATGACGATGGAAGGATTTGAAGTAGAGTAAGAAAAATCCTCAGGAGAACAGAAACTCGAGGATTAAATTCCATATATAAAAAAAAGATGTTCACAATGCAAGGGCAACAATCAACAAGTTAATTAAAACGACAGCGAGCAATCAATTCCCTCTTGTTTATTCATTAAACTCAATTAAAAGAGTAAAGCTTACTTTAACAAATTTTAGATGTTATCGAAAAACGCCGTATTAAACCAAATGAAAAATTACGTAAAATGTTCAATCCTACTCATGGGCTCAAGTGCTGATTACTGGGACACGAGAGACTTTCGAGTTTCTTTCAAAATGAGTTTGCTTTGATTCACGTTCTTGAGAGGCTATTCTATAAAAATGAAGTTTTGAACTAAGTTACGGAAAACTGGAAACGAGGTCAATCAAGAGTGGATTTTCCTACGTCTGTCACTTCGGTGACGAATCGTATTGGTATAACTCAGTTACCTAGATTCAACGTTCGTTGTGAGGGCTAGGTGGGTGGGAGTGGGGGAGGGAGTCTTTTGTTTTCGGTCGGTTGGGTTAAATGAGTTTTTGTGTCCTCGCCATTCGCGTTGTCTTCCTGCACACATACAGACCCGAAAAGCGACACACACACACACACGCAGCGAGTTTCTATTTAGTTCTTTCAAACAAAACAGACCTCCAGGGGAGAAACGCGGGAAGATGGGACATGGGGGTGAGAGTTTGGATACGAAGCTTCATGGATGGACGAAGCAGGGAGAGAGGGGGGAGTTGGTTGCGGAGGAGGCAAACCTATTGTTCATTTTACTGATGGCAAATGGTCGCACGATGAGAGGGTTGGAGGGGGGGAGGGTGACGGTGAAAAGAGGATGAGAAAGGGTGCCAAAGGGGTGCAAGAGAAAAGCACCCCCCGTCTGTCCCTTCACCGCACCTCATCAATCCCAACCGATTCGTACTTCATCAACCACCAACGATTCCTCCACTTCTAAAACCATCACCACCGCAATGTCACCAGATAAACTGTTTCCACCTCATCCTTTTGACCACGACCCTCTCACAAACGGTCGAAGAATTATTATAATATTAATCCCAAAAGGAGAATCCGAAGCTCAACTATGAGAACCACCTCCCCCCCTCCCTTTCAAGGCATTGCCGTCCGCTCTCATCACAATATCAATCGTCACCAAATCGGAAGAAAATTCCAGCGCAGACCTAATAGAACTCTCCTCCCACTTTCTGTAAAGTACGAATCAACAGGTATCAACAAAGGAAGGGCTACAGCTTGAATCAATATCAGATTAAAACCCCTTTCAATTTCTGTTTGCTGACAGCAATCATGAATGGAAAAGTTAACTAAATAAAATTGGATCTAATTAGATTCTGATCGGTTTTCTGAAGGGGAGCAGAACAATACAGTTTGATGACCAATCAGTGGAGTTTTGGTAATTTTCATGATTCATCAAATAATTAAGGGAATTTACATATTATGGATAATTATCAACATGCACAAATCCAATAGATACGTTCTGATTTATTTCCTTTGCGGTCCAGCAACAACGAACAACAACGTTACAAAATGGAAAGGGTGGCAGGAATCCAGTCCAGTCACGGGCTTTGGCAGTGAAACGATGAGGGTCGAGAGGGAGAGGAATACGTTCCACAATCCACACTCACACGAGCTTGTGATGGTGTGGTTGTGGAGAGAGAGAGATAGAGTGTGAGAGGGGGGCTTGAACCTTCTCGACGAAGAAGCTTAAACACTGGCTGGGAAGTCATGAAATAAAAGGGGGTGGCAACGGAATGGGAAAAGAGAGACAAGAGAGCGTTTGGTTGAAGGCTTCCATTCTATGGTCTCCATGGCGACTCTAGACAGAGATAGAGGAAGATCTAACGATCAGCTGTTTTCAGACACCACCCCTCTCACTCCTATTCAGAAACTCCATCATCCACTTTTCAATCAAAGCAAATCTCAAGTCCAGGGGACTAAAACATTCCTAATAATAAGTAAATAGACATGAATTAAAAGAATCAAATTAAAAGAAGGCATAAACAAAACAAGGCCCCTCAATTTTTGTTTTGTTATCTAAACGTGTTCACAAGCCCTACGTGGGAGTGCTTCCTTATATGCAGTCCATGCACCAATGTAGAATCCCCCCCCCCCACGCCAAGGAAATAAAGTTTTTCGACATATGTTAGTTGCAGCCAGGTGAGAATCCAAGATTTGCTCATGGGAGGGGCTCGAGAAATTGTGGGCTTCGCACCACTAAAATTGGCATGACATTCGCCTGCATCCTAAAACTGGCTAAACTTGTTATTACCATAATAAAAACTCAGACAGGTTTATCAACGAAATTGTCTAGCTCAAGTAGAACTACGTGAGCTAGACAATTTCGTTGATAAACCTGACTGAACGCGGGAGCTAACTAACTACCTCAAGCTTCAACATCCCAATTTATAATAAAAACCGTTAAACTGACTGCATTCTCGCCCAAAAGCTCCAACGGCGAAATTGACGATTCACGCCATAAAAATGGCTCAACTGACTATGTCCCCTCTATCTGACTGATTCCCGCTCGAGAAATGACTTAACTCACCGTGAGAATGGCTAAAATGACGGATTCGTGAAAAATTGATAAAAATGCTAATTCGCGACGTAGTTAACTGACAACCACGGCTAATTCACGCTAGCATTGACAAACAACGCTAATTGACAACTAGATATGAACAAATCGATAATCTGCTGTTGCAAACAAGAAAAAGTGCTCATTCGCAGCTGAAATCGAGAAAAAGCTTACACCGAAAATTGAAAAAACCACTAATTCGCGACATAACTGGCAGAAACCGCTGAGGCTAACATAAACAAAATGAGGAACTAACATAATTTTTGAAATTCACGCCAATGTTAGCATTTGCTACCCAAAGTGACTACGTGAAGTTATTTTCACCCAATAACTTCTAATTTATTTTTTAAATTTGCCCCTGTTAGAAACGACTGCAATATGCGCGGGAATCTCATCTGCCTAAATGCGTCATTTCCCTGAAGTTTTTATACCGTGGTGGTAAGGTCAAGGTGGAAAAAAGACCGATGGGTTCACATTCTTTGTTGTAAACACGTGATTGTCACTTATAGCGTTCCCCATTTGCACAAAATTCTGCATTTGGGCAGTTCATTTCCACCCGTCTTCACTGAATTAAATCATATGTTAGTAGAGAAGACGGGTGGAAATGAATAGCCCCGTTTCAGAATTTTGTGCAAATGGGGAACGCTATTAATTTGGCTATTTGGTGTCAAATATTTTGTTTGTTTTCCCGAAATGTCGGTCAGGGAAGATTTTAAAAAAGCGAAGATATCTTTTAAGAGGCAATGAGTGATAAAGCTGACAACCAACTAAAAAACTGATTTCGTCAAGAGGCAGCGATCATACCCGAATTTCTAGCAAATCGTTCATTTGCCGCGTATTTGGGCAGTGAAAATTAACGATTCTGTTTTAAAACAACAACAGTGATGCTCACGTTGATGAATTTTATGACTAAAATAGTTGAATTATTAACTATCTCATATCTCAGTATTATGAGTAGGCCCCCAACAGAGAATATAAGCGGATAGTGCCCAGTGGCGACACGAGTCACCAACCAATCACAAACGTTCAAACTCGCATAAAAAAATGGGCTTTTCAATAATTAAATAACAAATAAGTTTAGCACTTTTAGTATCGAAATTTCATATTTCAATGTTTAATTAATTCACCGCTAAAATGGACTGGAAAAAATGGATACGTCAACTCGTAGTTTGTGGAGGCAGCTTTCGTGCTCCTGGTGGTAGTGCGGGCTGAAAGAAATGAATGACAGGGGGTGGGGGGACGGGTTTGCGAATGTTCGCAGCCATGCAGCTGAACAGCCAGTTTAAGGAGTGAAATTGAAGTTTTGTGGGGGTTGGATACGTTATTTTGGGGGATTCTATAATTTCTTCGCCACCTCCGGAGCCAACCGTCGTGTGAGACCCGGAACTCGAACCCCGCCGGGCACGGCCCTTACGGAGAGGGCCTCTCCTTATAGATGCGCCTCTGGGGTTTCAACATAAACCAAAACCAAACCTTATCAATACACAAAGAATGGCAACTCTGCTCCGAACATGTTTCAAACACCTTGCTTGAACAGACCTTATATTTTCAGAAAACAGAGCTCAGGGTAGCTGTGTGGTATAAAACGGCTTTCTCTGATGACCCTTTGTTTTAAAACTTAAATAAGGTAAATAAGGCATGTAATAAATTAATACATCCCTTCCCTATAATTAATCTTCATACTTATTATCATTTAATTAAAACGCTTAATAAATTTCGTCTGTTTAGAAGAAATCTCCTAACGATAAGATAACAAGACAAAATATTGACCGCAAGAAAGTATCAGCTACATGATTGGTGAATCATTGATTCGCAAGCATAAAAATGTGTCGGGTGAAGGGGTAAAAATATAAAGCGTTATTACTTAGAAGCCTGAAGGAATGGATCTATTTATAACGATGATAACTTGAGTGTGACAGGGAAGGAGGAGGAGGGGGATGCATTGGAGATCTAATGAATCTGAAGGATAAGGAATCAAAAAGAGCGTTGGATCATTCCTTTTAAGGGACTATGGGCGGGGGAGGGGGAAGAGGGAAAGGGGATCTCAATTGAAAGAACTTCTAAGAAATCGAAATTTCGAGAGAAAAAGAGAATAGTTTGTATAAACACTGTGATCTTTACCGACTATTACTCACCAATAACTTACTGCACACGTAGGTATACCAGTAAATTAAAGGTGAAGACTATGAGAATTATTTTACTTGAAAACATTGGATGCAGCCAATAGAGCAATAGATATTTTCATCCATGAGGCGTGACAGAAGATAGGCTTACGAAGCCTCTTCTACATGCTGGCTGAGCGCGATTCAAATTTCAAATTTATTTTCCATTACGGAATAGGAGAAGCCCGATTAATAGTTATATTACTTTAAGAGTACGGAACACACCTCATTCCGTTTGAGTGTGAAAGTTGGCGCACGAGTCGTAGCCGAGTGCCATTAAATTTCACTACACTCAAAACCAGAGGAGAGGACTTTCAGATTTTGGAGGTGGGTTGGGCGAGGGCGAAACTAGATGATCTCTGTCACGTGGTCGACTATATTGACGGAGGGGCGGGGCGGGGTTTAGGACAGGGTTTCTGAAACTGTTGGTACGCATATGCGGTGTTTCCTCAACAACACAGCAATCCCTTCAACAATAATAATAAAAGTCTAAAAAACACATTTTGGATGGTAATAATAATAATAATACTAATTAATAAACAAATAAACCAATCTATTGACCTTGTAGTCGCCCCCCTCCCACCCAAACACAAGTTTTCAAGCTGACTACGGCTGAGTTTTCAACAGAATGATGATATAGCAGATCTGGCTCTTTCAAAAACTAATTTATTCGCCAGATTTCGCTCCTTTAAAACCCTATTTTGCGGGGGTTGGCTTCTTCAAAAACAACTTTTCGCGAGTTTGGCTCTCTAAAAACCATTTAGTGGCTTAGGCCTTTTTAAAAAACAACATTCCCTGGTATTTCGCCTTATAAAACCGTAATTCATGTGTTTGAGAAATTACGGGATAGTGGGGGGGGGGAACGCACTCGGCATCGTGTGGGCGTTTTTATGAATTTGACTGTACCACGCACCTACGCGAAACGAACGGCGTAGTATTGGTGCGAACTGGATCGATCAGGGTATGGTGTATGAGCCCGTAAGCGGCTCTGGCGCCCATCACCGGATCTGAAGCCGGCGCCCACCAAAATGACAAAACAGGGTCGAGGAACCCATTGAAATGTAGAAGCCGTCAATACTGCATCTGTGGCCATCTAGGTGCAACGAAGCAATGGTGATGATTATCCACTGGTGCAATAATCAACAAAATCGCACATATGGCCGTGCCCAAGATTATTTACACAGCCAATGTTCTATCTTGAAAAGGGTTTTTTCGCTAATTCTGGACTCCATAAAGTTCCTCCTTTAACATGCCTGAAATAACCAACTCTGCGATAAAACCTGAAATCTGCGATTAAAGAACGAAAACAAATATTGTGAAAGTAAAAAAAAAAAAAAACATAACTAAAATGATGCAAATGAAAATAAAACACATGAAGTTGTTGATTTCTTGTCATGGAGGCCGAACAATCCAGGGATTTTCAATACTTTTGTCTCTCCACAAGTTTTATTGATACCGAATCGATTTTCGACCTGACTAGGTCATCATCAGGGTTTCTTCAATTAAGAGATCCGAGAGGTAGTCATACACTTTTCATGTGAAAGTCACATTCGTTATGACTTTATAACGACGTTACAACGAATGTGACTTTCACATGAAAAGTGTATGACTACCTCTCGAACCTCTTAATTGAAGAAACCCTGATGATGACCTAGTCAAGTCGAAAATCGATTCGGTATCAATAAAACTTGTGGAGAGACAAAAATGTTGAAAATCCCTGGATAAAACACATGCCTAAAAATTGAACATTGGACTCCATAAAGTTGTCTATAGTATAAGTTGTCTAAAGATGTCTATAGTAACTGGCAGAACAAATTTTTGACTGAAGACATAGAGATTTAAACTGACTCTAGAATCAGTGATTTTCAGGAATCGAAAAAGCCTTTTTGCCCCCTTCACTGTATGGATGGGTGAGGGTAATCGCCCACTGCTTATAGATCCGAGAGCTGGCGACAGTCCCACTCAACGGGAAGAACAAAGTACTGAAACTTTTCCTATATTCGACAGGTTTCATTTCGAGCTGAATACGAATATATGAGCTCTGCCTTGGCCTCCCTGGCCAGTTAAATTTACTAAATTTGGGTCATGAATTCACACGAAGAACACAGCCGTGTAACTTTGTCTCATTCGACAGGTTTTATGAAGTTGAAAACGAATAAGAGCGTCAGCCCGGGCCAAAAATACCTGTAGAATGATACCAGTGACACGATCAAGTTCTTCCGGTTTTGTCCAAATTTCAGGGAATTTGGCTGGCCACTGACGGCAAATGCCCCAGGCAGACGCTCATATCCACTAAACCTATTGAATAAGACAAGTTTCATGACTATGTTTTACAGGTTGGATTCATAATGATCGAATGAGACAAGTAATACAAGAATGTATGTTCTTTCGGCTAATTCACGTACTAAATCATTTAGGGAATTTGACTGGCCGCCAAGGGCAAATACCCTAAAACAGACGCTCATATTCGTATTCAGTTCCACAAAATCCATCAAATGGGACAAGTTTCACAACCATTTTCTTCCGTTGGATGGGACTGTTGCCAGGTCTAGAACTATCATTCCGCCTTCACGTGCGAGCTTTAAAAAGCTAATCTGTGGGCTTCAACCAATCGGAGCGCTCTCATTGGTTGAAGCCCACAGCTCACTTTTTAAAGCTTGGGTGTAAAGGCGGCTTTAAGGAAATTTAGAGCTAGATCAGAAAATATGTTTCATGACACGAAAATTCGGAAAAATCAAACTAAATTCAACAGGTGGGCAATATTCATCTAGAAGATTCACTCATGATTGTGATATAGTTAAGACCCCGTTCACAAGCTCTAATAAGCATGCGTGATGTGCGAGTACTCATGTTGTCCATGTGTAACCAATTAACTTCTTACCTCCAAAAGTGAAGTACTTTGGTTGGTTTGTAGAATCCACAAAACGCATGCATTTATAAAACTCCTTCAAACACCAAACTTTTATCGAATACGTAGCGTTTTCTTATGCCGGGCCACCGGGAGACGTGCATTGCCAGAGGTCTTAACATGAGCACCTAACAGACCCTCACTATCGGCTTCGTCAAAAATAAACAATCAAATATATTTATGGTGTATTTCACCACTTTGGAAGTTAGGTTGGATTTTGGGTTGGAGTTAGGGGGGAGTTTGGGTTGGGTTAGGGGACTCCCGGTGGTGAAATTTTACCATTAGTAAACTACGCCGTTCACAAGTCCAGGCCTCATGCGAAGAAGCAACTCAAAACCTCTTTGGTCCAACTCACTGCAAGGAAATGAGCCTTATAAATGAAAATTCACGGAAGTTCCAAGTTACAGTGTTTCAGATGACTAGCCATTAGCAAAGTTTCACGTTTCAAAAATGAAATGTTCGGTATCAAAAATCGTTAAAAAAAAACGGCATGTTTTTGTGAGATGTTTCGGTGTTTATCAAAAACCAACATTTGGAAGAAATTAAACGGATGATAAACTATTCGTGTCACAGAGGCTAGAACCACCTTGACAATGTGTTGAGCCCTTCACGTCTTTAAATTATGAGCTTTTATACTGCTGGGAGAAAAATAACCTCGGGGGCCTCACTCTTCTCAGTTAAATTCCAACGGCACTTTTTTCTACCGAAGACCGAGGCATCGCCACATATTTTAAAAAGAAGAAGAAGGAGAAACGGAAGAGGGTGGGCTGGGGTTTTCGGATTTTGACCGAGAACACGACCCAGGGGCTCATTTTCAGTTTTTCTGGAATGGGCCTCCTTCTCCCAGAAAAATTCCTCGCGGGCTTCATTGACGAGTTCTTAAATTGGTTGACTGTTATACGCACATCACAAACTTTCAAAGTATAAAAAAAATTCCCTACAATTTTATTTTTATTGTTTCCTACTAAAGAGACCTTTTCTTGTTGAGTAACACTGGTGCCGCGCGGCGATGAGAAAGTGAATTGAAACTCGCGGTGACCGAGGGTACTGTGAGAGCGAGAAAGAGAAGGAATGCGGGGACTTGATTTCGGTGCCTTATGGCGCAGATATGATTGAAAAACGAGGCTAGAAGCCGTTTTTTAAAGCTATAAGTGATCCAATCGAAAGGGCGGGGTGGAAATAAATCGCTGGGAGGAAAATCGGATGCGATAAGACAACCGGTAATGGGTGGAGAGGGAGGGAAAAGCGTCTTGAGACGGTTGATGAAGCGTACCCTCACAAGAGGAAGTGGGACCGGAAGTAGAGGAGGAGGGGTTTGTTAAATGGCCTAGTTTCCGGCTGTTAAGGGGTAGGAAAAACCTGCAGGTTTAGTAAAACGCCGAGTAATGAAACAATTGTGGGTAGAGATTAAATAACAGGTAGCAAAATTGGCCTGAAGAGTCAGCCGGAAGCTGAAGAGGCCCAGCGTAGATACAAACAACACATTGAGCGCAATTTCACTTAAATTTGAAAAAAATCAAACACGCGAAAAACATCAGATTCGAGTATCACTGGGAGTAACAAAAAAAAAAGTGAATAAAACTCACGCCAGAATCGTTGACTAGACTCGTGACAAAATACATGACAACGGCTCGAACGACATAGCAGAACTGACTTTGAAAAAAACTGGAGGCTCTCTTCAACCACTGAGCGTTGTGACGTCAGGCTTTCCCCACCAGTAGGTGGATGACGACGGAAACTATGAACAGTGGTGCGGGGGATAGAAGTGACGTAGATGTGGGCTCCGAGGAGTCTGCATTTGTCGTGACTGACAAGCATTTTCATTTCACTCACGCCTCTCTTACGTTAAAAAAAAGGCCTACGTACGACAACCATCGATGGGTTTTAAAATTTCGTCACTGAGGAAAAGAAAAGTGGACCAATTTTCGAAAGGGTCACGTCATGTTTGTTGCCGTTCGGAGTCTAAAGAAAAACGGGAAGGTAGAAACTTGTCACTCCAAATAGACTATAGGATCATAGAAGAACTCTAAAAATTTGTCTAAGCTTGATTAATTCCATTTAAATTTATTAGAGGATTTCAACAAGCCACTTGAAATTTTTAACTCCAATTAAGACACTGGCGGCACGCCGAAAAAATCTGAAATCAAATAGCAGTAACTGCCCCCCCCCCTTCCAAATGCTTAAAAAAACAGCTAATAAAAATTCCTTCATCTCTCGCTTTCTTCAGCATTCGGAGAAGTGGTTCATAAAAAAAAAAAAAAAAGTTTTATAGGTCGCTTCATTTGGGGCGGTTGACTGACCCATCCACCTCTCATTTACGACCACCAATGAGTTGAGATGCGGTTTCGAATTATTTTCGAGCCTGCCCCCCTCAATTATGTGAAAATTCGAGCGCAAAAGGAAGACAATAATTCACCCTGAGAGAACTTAATCAATTAGTTTTATATGGCGAGTCAATTTATATACATATATTTAGAAATAATCTCCGCTGTTAGTACATCCATTTGTCTGGGAGAAAGAATATTTCAATTAAGTAAAACACACGTACATAATCCTGTTGGGCTGTGAGAATATTGTAACTGTTTTTTACCCACAGAGCTTTACGAGTAATCAAGCCTAAAGATGGTTAAAATGCGTTGAGCATTATTAAATGCAAATGAGTTAGCAAGGGACCTACATTATACGCTTTGGACGTGTACAGAAAAAAGGATACATCATGAGCAACTTATCTCATTGAGCTTAAATTGGCTAAAAACGAGTTTAATCCTCCCTTTTATAGAAACAAACCACACGCTATATAACTGTGCAGGGTTTGTATCTCCAAACTCTTGACAAATAAGTATGGGAGAATCAGGAAAAGATCTAGTTTTTCCACTTAAAGCCTGTAAGAGGATTAAAAGAAAATAAAAGTCACTAAAAAATTGCCGCTCTGGAAATATTCCAGATAAACAATGGACACCAATATAATTACAAAGCAAACAAGAGCCGCTAGTTTTATTACTTATACCACCTCATCTCACCACAAATACAAAATTTTCAAACAGAAATTAGCATTCACTGTCCGGTGATTCAAATGATTTACGCTCCAAGCTTTTAACTGTACAGTCAGCGTACCCTTTTACTCTTTCCGAGCTTTTTGAAGTATCATTTTACAAGCCGCATTTTAAATAGTCGCTCTCTTCGGCACTTCTTAAAGAGAGAGAGAGAGAGAGAGAGAGAGAGAGAGAAAAAAAAAAGTTTTACGCTCCCTTCGCTTTTTAATGGAGCTTGAAAAACGTCCAATTACTCGCTCATTACTACGGTCATCACGAGATGAAAACGATTACGCCGTAAAAATTAACAATTGTTTTAAAGAAAAAAGACGGAAAGGAAAAAAAAAAAAAGATTCAACATCACAAAAGGTGCTAAAGATGAAAATCCTTTAAGACGGTCGAGATTGACTCACTGACAACGAACATCTTGGAATGCGTGATGTGCAATGTTTTGCAAGATCTTAACGTTTAGTGAATTACTCAAGAAATCAAAAGAAAAACGCGGTTACCCGCTTTATTTTTTTTACAGCATACACAACCGGTTTTTTAATTACTGGGAATTATGAGGGCGAACAGGCTAGAAGTGTTTATATCCTGAATTTTTATCTCAGGTGATGTAGGGTAGTATGAAGTCCCCTCACAGTCCTCCCAGTGAAGTCCTCATAATAATTTTAAAAAACGCTATCCTTACGGGTACTTTCCAGGGGGGAAAAATGTACAAGTTCAAAATGAAAGTAGACGCGCTGAATTATAGCGAATGTTTGGCGCTTGATAGATTTGAAGGAATGAACAAGAAGTATCTTAATGATGCAGCGTTGAGGATACTGGAGACATAAACCTAACAACAACCCCTCCTCCTTCACCCGATCACACAATGAAGCTGCAGACTGCGAGCACTCTCGGTGGGTCACCATATCCTCAACCGTGTGGGCAGGCCATCCAGCTTTTCGAATTATAAAATATTTTTTGGATTAAGTGGGAAATGCCAAAAGAACTACCCCGGGGTTTTTGTAACTCTACACTAGCTTCGAGCACCGATTGACGTGGCTAATTGAAGAATCCGCCAATCTGCCTCGACATGGTTTTTTCAAGTTAATATTAAGCCACGTTAAACGCTTTACTCCTACTATGAGATAAAAAATATCTAACATACCACTGAATTCGGTCAATTTTTGCCCTCTTAAAAAAGATTGCTCTGGCTGATTCCTATGAATATTTTAATGCTAAGACGGTATCGCATTCTTTCTTTTTTAACCAAAATGTTGGGATATATCTGAATAACATGACGGGGCCACAGACTATGTGTGCAATTCAATTGAAATGAAACATCTTCAAACATTATTTGGCATTGTCGATAGAGATAATTGGCACACTTCCAACATCTTATCGAAATTATTGTTATTTCGAAAAACCGCTCAATAGTTTCATCAAAACTGGTTCTTTTGTCTTGTTATCTAGATGAACGAGTTTTAAATTATGTGATGGGATTATATTAATTTACAATAATTTTTCTATAAAGTCTGGAATTATTATAGCTGCAAAATTCAGATAAATCGCTAATTCACGGCTAAAATGAGGGAAAATCGCTAAAATGACAAAAAATCGCAAATTCGCGGATAAAATGGAGAAAAATTGCTAATTCATCGATAAAATTGAGAAGAAGCGCTGAAGTACAGAAAACGCTAATTCGAGGATCAAATGGGGAAAACGTCTATTCGCGGCTTCTGAAGGTAAATTCGTGCTCTCAACCACAGCTAAGCTCCGAACACAAACAAGACCCAACCACAGTTGAGCTCCAATAAAGTTTTCTATTTTTTCTTCCTTTTCTTGATTTTTAAATTCGGGCCCTCAAGGAGTGTGAGGAGTGTTTGAGAAAAAAAAATGTAAATTCTGAAACCCTCGGCACTAGCTTTCAACTATTACAGGAAAAATGGTCCGAGAGGCTGTAGCAGTTTCCATATTGGTCGTAGAAAAATTCTTTGAATGCAAAAGATGTAAGAAATTGTATGCCCTACTTGTGATGTAAGGGAGAATTTTCTCTAAAGCCGATGGTTTTAGCGATATTTGAAAATAAAAAAAAATAAAAATGTGCCGTAAAATCGTGGTTTTCGGGCTGCCAAAAGTTGTGCCGATGGTTTCAGAATTTACATTTTTTTTCTCAAACACTCCTCACCTACACATATCAAGATAAAAAAATAAAAAATTATGCTGGACCTTTTGCAAGGTAAGCCGTTTTTTCCGGATAATTTGACTGGACTAACAAGAAAACTTGTCCCCCTGAAAATGTGTTACCCTCTCTTCCTCACACCATCCATTTCATTGAATAACCTTTGACGTTATCAAATGCTCACTCAAAAATTTTAAAAATTCGCTTTAAAAAAATCCTTGATTGATTTCAATGTTTAATGTGAGCAATAGCATTGTGGAAGAGCCCTCTTCAAGAAACACCACTTGAACAACGCACGAAAAATGTGCAAGTTCCCCATTGAGTATTTATTTATTTATTCATTCGCCAGGAGGCCTTGATAATGACATGGGTCATCTTAACGCTTTTAGAAATAGATAATTAATTAAATAGCTTTCTAATCGAATAAAAAGGTCACTAATTCATAAAACAATGGAATAAAATTTATGAGCATGGTCTTAGGGGGACTCGGGGATAACGTAAAAAAACAAAAATGAGACGTTCCTGAAGATTCCGATACATTTCTACGGTGGATCAATAGACCATTTTTGTTCTATTTTGAGAGGGCGTTTACACCCCGTCGTCCGAAGAACTCACAAACCGCGGTCAGACACCACTGCGCGTATCATGGAGCTTCCCGATACGGAGATTTCAAAAATTAAAACGGATCTCCGATCAGTTGAAGGGATGCTCACGTTTTAAACCACTTTGCCCAGTCCCCCCCCCCCGTTTTGTTATATCCATACGAACTGTAGATCACGCATTGGGATCCTATAGAGTTCAAGGAAGAGCCTCGATACATCCAGACCTCGTTAGGCCATCACCACGACGCCCCCTCCTAACCTTCACTTCTAGTTATTCTACTTCTTCAGCTGGGTTTTGGCTGGAACCGGCTCCGTTCCGCTATTGACCATTGTAAGCCACGTCCAGCTGAAATCCAAACAATTCGAAAAAAATTGTCCAAAATCGTCATAAACGCCTACGAATTCTCCCTCAGAAACTGACCTGAAGACCGGACGCTGACGTTTTAGCCACAAAACTATTTCGAAATGAGTTCCAGAAACGGGCCTTATCATTTGTCGCCAATAAATCGAACTTATGGACAAGGCACCTAAAATTTGTAACAACCGCCGAAGTATATCCTCCCTTCCATTTGTCCCCGGTTTATTCAGCCAAAATTACGAAACGACAACCATTTCATCGATGGTTTGTCGAACGTTTCAAAAGATGAGTTGTGCTAGACAAGTACAAGTTTAATGAGTTAGTAGGTCTGCTCGTTTATCGTTCGAATCGGCTCAAAATTTTGCAATGGCAAAAAAGTGCAGGTTGGAACATTCAGAGCAGTTCGGAGCGGGCAAACGAACAGGCCTACTTTAAGAAACAAAGGTAAAAGTGTGTGCTATTATTTGCAATTATAATAATCGTGATAACAACTTTTGGTGGGATTCAGAGAGCCGGACCTCGGGTGTTTGAATTTGAAGCCACGTACCAGCCAACAGGTTCGTTTATAATTTTACGGGTCGAGGGAGGAAGTCTTCACATTTGTTACTTCTTGTTTTCACCCGAAGAAACCAGATCCTCCCCACCCGTTTCTCATCTCTTTTCGAGCATGTCGCGCATTTAGGAGGAGCAATTTCCATAACAATGGTGCGCGGACCCAGCGATTTTCCACTTTTTTTTTTTTCAAATGCATTTATAACTTCGAAGCGTTGCATTCAAAAACGTCTCTGAGAAACGATATGGCCGTAGGCTTCTTCTACCCCCTCCACCCCCCAGCAGTCCCAACCAGACATTATCGCCTTTTTTCTTCCCCAAGCGGGTTTTATAGGGCCATCAAACTCTCCTCTTCTTGTCAGTGAAGGGAAAAACGAGGATGAGCTTTAAAAAAGACCCCGTCTTCATCATCATCCAAATGGTTACAGTTGACTGGCTTTTTTCCCCCCTTCGTACCCCGGTAAACTTTTTGTGCGTGTATGTGCGTGAGAGTTGTACGAGTAAAATTCTTTAAATTATGTGACGCCGTTTCTGTGCTCTAAACACTTATAATAGCACTCGCTCACGCGAAATATTTTACGTGATCGATTAAGAAATTCCTGAGTGCCTCAATTAAAAGGGCGCAAAATCATAACGAAGTTTGGTCAGAGAGAGAGAGAGAGAAAAAAAAAAACAATTAAGCAATGACTTAGCCACGCGACGCGTATACGGCGCTCCCAAGTTCGGAGCAATTTAACACATTCAACCCTTTTCCACACGATTTTCGTTCGATTGATCAACTTGAATACCTTCCATCCCCCATGGGCATTGGTGAAACGAACCGGTCGTTTATAAGGGCTTCCGGCTAACAATAATTAGTGTCCTTGAAAAAAATTAAAAACATTTTTTCCGTGCCCCTTTTTCAACAATTTTTTACATTTATAATTTCGTGTTTTTTGTCAAACTATTTTGGATTTGTTGACAATAACAACCTTTGTAACTTACGGCATTGCCTTTACATGCAACTACCTTTTATGTGTGTCTCACAGTTGAAAGGAATCTAAAAAATAAAATTCAAGAAGTTCCAACTTCCAAGTGAAACAAAAGAAAAAGAATGAACAACAGACAGTAGGCAATCGCCCGCAAAACTCATCCTTTGACAGGCGTGCGGCTACAATGAAAATTGAAAGCTCACCCCTATTTACAAAAAACTGTATAGTTATGTGCTAAAAGCGGGAGAAATTGTATAGGTAACGTGCAATTGGCATCTTCTGCATTACATTGGGTTATTCCAACGTTGATATCTGGATAGCATGGGGGTTGTTTGTGAGCCGAATTTCATTAACATCTACCCTCGTAGTTGAACGGTATTAATTATTATTTTAAAAAATGATTATGACGGGTGGTGGTGAGGGGGCTGAGGGATTCAGGGCCATTTTTGCTGGAATTTCACCGCAGGCTGTGGGCACGCTAGCTTTAATTTTTAAAAATGGTAATAACGTAAAATTAAAATGAAGCTAAAAATCTAAGTTTTTGGAAATAAATTACAAATAAATGGTATGGGTAAAATTCGAACCGTTACGCCGTTCGTGCGCCCCCCTCCTCCATTTCGGTTAATTATTGCACGTGGAATAAAAGGTACGAGGAAAGTTGCGGAGATGCTGCGGAAGACGAAGTGTGAATTGGTAAGAAGATGAAGAAGAAAAAAAGTAAAACTGTGGCAAGGTCAGTTCTCTGCCAACGCACATTCTCTATGTTTCTGCGTTCCGATCTTCCTACTCATTTAAACTTTCGCTTTTTTTTTCTCATTTATAACAATATTTATCGTTTGCTAACCATAATAATTGTGCAGCAACTAAGAGCGGCTAAAAACGTATTTCTTAACTTTTTTTTTCTCCCCTCGGAGACTGTAACCCAAGGAGCATTAGGTTTTTTTTTTTTTGTTGCAACTCCTTCTGAACCCAATCTCCCGTCATGTTTACCTAACTCCCTTCGAGTTGTTAAAGGTCCGTGTGGCTTCCAAGGCCAAGTATCGTCTGTAAAAGGAATTGATAGTTGCACATCGAGGCACCAATTGCGGACCCATTCTCTAAATACAGTAATGTTACTGTAGTAAATCAGACTAAAGTAAAACTTGAATTTCTCTTCAAAGAGCAGAATAGATCAAGGAAGTTCTTGAAGAATTCTCATTCAACATCGTAAATGTAGAGGAAGTGGAATTTTTATTTAGCTAGTGGAGAAAACCTCACTTGTAAAAAGTTTTTTTTTTTTTCTTTTTTCAAGTTGGGGAGGTGATCGTGAATGTGGTGTCTCCTTTTACCCTCTGAAAGGACCCCGAGCAGGTAAAGAGGGGTAAAAGTTTGAACATCTGGCTGTGGGAGAACGATAATCGAAAAACGACGGGGAATGATTAGGGGTGGGGGTGGGTAGAAGGGTGACCGTGAAAATTCTGGAACCCATCGGTATATACAGTGAAATGAAATGAATTGGTTCAAAAAGGCACGAGTTTCATCTGCGGCAAAGGAAAATAGACAAAAAATATTTCCCTCTAATCTAAGCACGAAAACAATAAAAATAATTATTGTGTTTCAATGCAACTTGAAATTGATCGACTGGCAGAGCGACGGCAATGGAATTGAAAGTACTTCTGGTGGACTCTCTTCCAGCCCCAACAGAGAACCAAGAATTAATTAAATTTCAAATTCGATGATACAGTGAGACATTTAACAAATGAATTATAATGTGAATTTTGAAAGTATAAGCTTTGCTGTCAATGGAGTGGGACAGAATCGACTTGGGGCAAAAAAGAGGTAGAGGGTTTCTAGGGGGCCACCCTGCTTGGGCACCCCCATCAATAACCTCGTTCTGTCTGAACTGAAGAACTTTTGAGGCTAGGGAGCACTATAACCAGGCTCCCTTGAATCCCTAACACTCGAAAACGTCAAGAATTAAGATAGGATTTCTTCCAAAAAACGGTGTTTTATCAACTCATATTGGTATAGAACCAGAACCATATTTTACCCCCCAAAAAAACTTTGATTTTCAATATGCCACGGCGTACATTATTCTCCCTTGAGAGGGTGTTCAGAAGACATCGCCGCCATCCCAGACGACTTTGTCGTTTTGCCGTCTAGAAAAGGCGTGCATAAGTAGGGAGATGAGTGAGAGAAGAGTCGAGTCGTAAATAATTCAAAAGAGCGGCATCTTTTTCAGTCTTCGAATGAGCATATAAGCTTGAAACGGGCGTTCTCAGTTTTCAACGATCACAGGAGGAATGAGATTGCGGGGAGGGAGGGGGAGAAAGAGAGCGCAATATGAAGCCTTATTCCACAAGCTGCGTTATTCACGTTCGCGATCAGATGAAAAGATGGGGCGAAGAGTGGTCACTCATTCCATATAAAAAAAAAACTATATTTTTAAATGCCGGAACCTGGTTTTTCAAGTTAAATGCGAGTGCATTTAACATTCGTGATTTTCCTTGGGCACTCAATCAGTCATCCTCACCACCCACGTCGTTTTTCAACTTGTAACTCTTTGTCGCGGCCAAGGCAGCTGATCAGTGTTGTTTGGGAATCCTAGCGCATTTATGGTCAGCTGTTCAACATTTTATGCATTGAAAGAAACGAAAGGGTATAGAGCAGCTGGTGCTCCAACTTGTTGAGTCAAAAGTTTCCCTGGACTATAGCGCTGGAAAAAAGATCCATTTTCAAACCCAACCCTTCTCTTTCTTTTCCATCACTCGCACTCTTACAAAGATAAACACTTTTAAACACGCAAAAACCTGGTACCTCAGCTCCTAAACTGCCACCCCTTTCCACTCACTGAAGCAATCATCTAAGCGACGGTATTAAAAAAAAAAACTAAAAACGTTCCTCGCTTTCAGTTATGAAAAGACCGGCTTGTCATGATAAACGATAAACTGCTAGACAAGAGAAGGACGAATTGAACGAGGAGGATTAACCGGTTCGGCCACCATCATTTTAGAATAAATAGGGAAATTAATCCTCGTGACTACAAGTCATTACTTAGAATTTTGACGAAGCTTGACGTGCTGTGGATTTAGAAGAGGATTTGTGGAAAATGGGGGCACGGGGAAGTCTTTTATGTTCGAAACGAAATTCTAAAAGGCGATATTTGTTTATAAAGGGGAGGGGGACTCGTCGCATCGAACTTATTCTTGAGGGTCATCAGATTCGTAATACATTTTAAAGAGTAATGAACGTAACGTAATCAGTTGAACTATTCAGAGAAAAATACTTCCACCAAGTTCTATAACGTTGAGAAGATGAAACAAATGGTTGCCCTCACCGCAGAAGAACAAAAAATTCGAACGGGTCAAAAATAAAAACGGTGTTCAAACTATACAGAAAAATTCGACAGCCAATTAAAATCGGCCAGCGGACAAGCAAACCTATCGAAGGCATACCATCAATGAAACATCCTCGTGTGAACTATTGTCAAATAATAGATTTGGCTTTGTGGATACCTCTCCTACCCCCTACCCCTACCATGCACCCTTCACAGCACCTATATGCACCCAGATTCAAAAATTATAAAATGTGCGATGATTGCATGATCAGTTCACGTCACGATTTATCAGTAACTACCACCTGCAGTTCATCCCACGTTATAGGATCCCCAAGCAATACCGATTCGTTGCCGAGTTAAATAAAATTTATTGAAGTTGGTTTTTCCCGCTGCACTGTGACTCGAGTTTGATGACATTTTAATGAGAGTATTATTTAAATTGAGGGGGCCTAAATGTTGGAACGGGGTATTTTGTCAATCAACTTGACCTTGTCCTCAGACAGCCCCTTTGGTACTTTGTTAGAGTCGAGACCAGTCCATTTAAATTTTGCGTTTAATAAGACCTTATTGATAAATTTCATTGTTAATGGCGGTGTTTCCTCCGTGTCCATACCCTCGCGACTTATACTGTACTCCACTGGGGCAGAAAAATAAAAATATATCAAAACATACTCACCCCCTCCCCCCTGTTTTATTACAGCGTCATTAAGGCGTAACGAACAAAAAGAGGTCCTCTATACGCTATGAATTTCATTAGTGAGAAAAGGAGCATGAGGAGGCCTGCGGGGGCATGTGGAAAAAGTGTACGAGTTGGGCGGAAATATGCGTCACCGTCGACGGACACGCATTGTATAAGGACAAGTTCGTTAGAAACGGTTCAACAGTTTAAAAGTAGAGGACTGTAAACGCCTCCTGCCAATATTAAATCCTATAACTAAAAATGTTGCGTTTTCAATACTGCCGCAACGAGGTGGGAAATTGACTTTAATACATTTAGAACACCCTCAAGAGGTTCAGGCAGAGATCAACTCGGAGAAGGATCATCAAAATACCTCTTCGTGCTCACCGTACATTATATGTGCGACCTAAAAGCGCATTTCTCTTACAGCTAAAAAGTTGAAATTAATTTAAGAGTTGAGTGAAAAAAATGAGCATGGTCCCATGGACCATGGGATATGATGGCACTCGAGGTAGTGCAATGGAATAAAAGCTATTCTGCACACAACTAATAGCCTTTATTCGATACAACTTGTTGCCAATAATTCATATTGAAGTTTTCCTCTAAATTAGACAAATCATCACCAAAAAAATGGAGAAGACCCCCATGGGAGAGGGGCTTCCTCATTCTAGAAAAAGCAATATTTTCTACCCCATGCATTAGGGTACATATTTTCTTTTTCTTCCAGTTGCAGCCCATAAAAAGTTGGGCATGATGAAGAAGAAAAAGAAGAAGAAGAAGAGGGGGTTGATTCAAAACAGGCAGGTGATGCCGACGAAAAGGTAAATGCCCTAATACTACCGGTCCTCCTTGAAATGGGAACAACAGGACTTCTCTCTTTCTCACTCCCTCGCTCAGTTTATTTACAACTCCCCCGGCCTTATCAGGAATTAACTTCGAGTTAATAATGAAAAAAATTCAAAATTCCAAAAATTAGCAAGCAGCTGCTCTGTTCAGAAACTCCTTCGAAAAAATATCCCCAAAACACTCTCCTTTCACCTCGACTGAGCTTTTATGAAATCTGGTAGTTTGAAGAGAGGGGAGCGTATTTTTTTTTTTTTTTTTTTTCATTAAACAACGACTCCTGGTTTTTCATGAGACAGAACTGTAGCATTAAAAGGGAATATGACCTAATTGAGAGATCACAATAATACCTCCTCTACTTTGCTTCCGCGGTTGTCGTGCCATTTCTAGGAGCACGTGCTATTTTATCCAGAGGACTTATTTTAACAAAGGGGATAAGTTTAAGTTACGTAATAAGTCCATCGGGGGATCAATGAGAGATATAAAAACCAACAATGGCAATAAAAATTGTTTTCATGTTGAAAAAAGGAAATACCCTTTTTGTCAATGGCAAATTCTTGGGAAGCTTAGGGGAGCAATTAAGTATAGGACAGGAATTAACTTATTTTTGCGGTGTTGCACAAGCCTTTGTGTTGGTGGTATTTAAACTAAGCAAGAGAGAAGCTTCTCACTGAGCAAGTTTCCAGACGATCACGAAATTATATTCCTTGAAGAAATATAAAAATGAGGAGGGGAGAAAACATGTTAAGGTTTTCAAAAGGTGGGAGAGGGGGGAATGGACAGGAAACAGATGTTGTTCCTTTTCTACATAATTATTAATTAGAAGACAAAAAAAAGTACCTAATCTTTCTATCCCACGCCATCCACTTCTTCTCTTCATTGTTTGTTCACCCAAGACTCAGTGCTGATCTCACCTTTTTTCATCTCTCACACTGTATTTTGTACAAGTATTACTGTTATTATTTTTTATTTCTCTTTTTCATTTTCTTGGGGTAAGACTCTCAACAGAATACAAGAAACCCCAGATCGAAAGAGAGGCCTAAAAAGACGGCAGATGTTGAGAGGTACCCCAACCTGTTATCTTTTACTTTTCAGCCTCTCCGAGATTACTTCCTGTTTCCTCTAAAACTGAGATTCTCTAAAGCGTAAGGAATATATTCTCGATAAGGAGCCGAAAAAAGAAACCACGAGTGTCAAGCTATAAGGAAAAATAATAAAAAGAGAATCCGTCAAAATTAAGTGGCATTAACTACAAAATAACAAACAACGCGGGAGGTCTGATAAACGAACAGCCGTGAAGCGGTTTTAAAAATAGCCACCCAAATTTCCAAGCTCCAAATCATCATTTCTAAATAAAATGCGAGGTACAAAAGGCTTAGAAAGCTTCTTCGTACATCTGGCTACTGTGAATAATTTTTTTGGAGCCGTTCTCGAGATGGCGTTGGGTCTCACGAAATCAGTTCTTCACTCGTTAAATACCTAGCAGGTGGTTCTGGCTCTCTCTCACTCACTCTCTCTCTCTATTTCTTTGACTCAGGGTGTAACTTCTCTTCTCCCAAAAATTAAAAATAAATAAATCAGAAAATGTGAGCGGCCCATTACGGTGGGAGGGTGAATACACTCCTGAATTTGCAAGCAAAGCATTGCAATTCATGAATCCTTAAGTGGGCTATGGGCGAACATGGTTCTACACGAGGTGATAGTTGTCGCTTGCCTGGTCAATCCCTTAAATTTCGATAAAGACTGATGAAAATAGGTAAAATTTATTTCTTTATACCAGATATTTCCATTTAGTTTAAAGACGTTCCAAAAACTTGAGAAACTTGAAATGCCGATTATGAATGGTCTCGTGCGTAATTATGTACCTAATTAACAAATATTATGGGGGCTGAATATTCGAATATAAACCTTCAAATGCGGTCACTTTCCTACCCATAAAAAATTTCAGTACGAACGTGTAAGTTCTCCGAGGAACGAAATTACCGAGGGAAAAATGTGTATTAGTCGGTTTCTAATGTGTAAAACGGCCTCAACCCCCTCACTTCACCGCAGGGCTTGAGAGGGACGGACAACCATCTGCTCTCGAACAACAGTGCTGCCAACTTTTACACAACTTCACACAGACAAGACCTCAAAGAAAACAAGAAGTGAAAAATGTATGATAATCTGTACCCTTTTCACCGACAATTACACAAAAGAACGATATACAAAACACGCTCCTTAAGTGAATAATTTTGTCAATTAAAAAGAACAATAACAAAATCAAACTTGGGATGAAAAATAAGGAAGCGGCCGCGTACAAGGAATCGTGTGGGTCCACGTTATTTACTTTCTAGCTCAACAAACAAAAAAAAAACCTTCAATTGGGAAGTTTACTTCTTGAAATGCTCTGGGACGGGGTCCAAAATAAATAAGGAACCTGGAGCGACCCAACTTTATACTCTCATAAAACCTAACTATTAATTGCTCTGGGTAAAGGAGGGGAAAAGGGGAAAGAGAAGGCGTAATTTATGGGTCTAAACTTGAAAAAAAAAGGTTAAAAAAGAAATAGATAAAATTTACAATAGAATCTAAACCGAGATTGTAACGAAATCGAAGAAAAGCTGTATTAGTATGAGTAAAATTTACGACTGAACAAAAAAGTAGGCATTTTTCAATGAAAACCCCCAAAATTGAAGAAAAATCGTACCTAATAAATTAGGAAAAACGATTCAGGACACCTGTTGAATCAGAATCTAAACAACTGCCTAAATACCTCATAATCCTCATGGGTAAGGTTATCACCAGGCTTTCCCCTATAAACAAAAGCTCTTACAGCACTCTCCGCACATACCTGTTTGTCAATATAAAGCTGATAATTATTGTTGTCCTGCACTGGTTTAAGCTCGATAGCATAACGTCCCTGATGGCCAAACAGGGCCGCATCCGAGCCCAATTTGTCGTACAGAAAGTCTTTGTTCATCATTTCATAGAGCCGGTGAAGAAGATCGATTCAACGTATTCCATGATAAAACCACTCGGGGGGTTGTAATCAAAACGCGAAAAAAAGTAGAGGGGATTAAACTGTGATACGGGGCGAGACAGACTAAGTTCTGCACAACACACGACAACTAAACAGAAACAACCCGCAAAGGAGCTGAAGAAAAAAAAGGGAAAACAGAGGAAACAAGAGGCGTATCTTCAGGCACCAGAGAGAAGAGGAACTGGAAGGACCTCCCCCTACTCTTTTCCAGTTTTCAACGGTTACTACTACCCGTACCAATAACGTGCTCCCCTTTTCAATTACATTACAACCTATTAAAACGTTACCCCACTAGGGACCCTTCTTTTTTTTCGACTCCTCGCATGTATCCATAGCAACAGTTCAAATGAGATCATCAAGCCAGAGTGCTACAGCTTTAAAAGACAATTATTACAAATCCTTTCGACATCATTTCAGTGTCACATCCGTAATTGAATAAGTTGGAATTTGACAGAGAACTGTATAAAATAAGGAAATTCTCTCCTAACAACTTTTTTATCTGTTACCCAATTCAGTGAAACTCAAACAAACGAGGGAGCTTAAACGGGAAACCCGGAAAATGTATAATTATCTAGGCCGGGAGGAATTAAATTGAAAGGGTTGAGAGTGAATGAGAAGGAAACTAAGTCCTTCCCCCCTTTCAAGACACCTCTGCAGAGCCGCTACACATCTCATTGATCTTTGAACTAAAGAGACGTCTTCAACGCCCATACTTCGCGGAGCTTTAAGTGATTTTGGCTGCACTTCAAAAAGATGGTCTATTGTGAAAAAATTCAAAGGAAACGAAAACAACTCAAATAATTGAACCGTTGGTAACGGACAACGCGTATAACAAAATTAAGAATAAAACTACAAGACGAACTGAAGCTCTATTTATAAAACACTTTGAAACGTCATTCCGAACACTAAAATATTTTCTTGATTGATATCAATTCTAGGAGGAAAAAAAACCAACAGATTATTTTCCCTTCCAGCACATCCCACTCTCGAGAGACTTATTTGGAAAATACAAGGGAAATAGGGAGGTCAATTAAAAATTACGCCAGAAAGTTGGATAAGAATTACAAGGGATCCGGAGGGTTGAGTTTGAACAAAGAGGAGAGTTTGTAATGGAAAGGGGTGAGGGAGGGTTCACAGGCTCAGGAAGCGATTCCTCCTGCTGACGCATTCTCATGATTAATAATTCCAGGACTTCCAAGCTCCCCATCGAGGATGGTATGGTGGAGGGGGGTGAGGAAAGTTACTCCTCCACGCTTCTTCCCATCTTGTATCATCTCTAATGGAACGCTTTTAACTTAAGGAGAAATGAGAAGAGACGTAGAGTAACAACGGACGACAAAGAGAGAACACTGTGCCCTCGCCGGGCTCTTATGTGAGGAATGGAGAGTCTTAAAGGCTAAAGTTCGATATTAAGTGAGGGGAAAAAAAAAAAAAAAACTTACCCAATTTTGGGTTGCGGCGCCTTCGACGGGTTCGGCTGCAGTCGAGTCTATAACCTGCAAAGAAAAAAAAAATTAGAAACGAATTCAACGTTTCATTGGAGCACAATTAAGATAGATATTTCCGAAAACACGGAAGGGTTGAAAAAGTGAACTCTTAAAATATAAAGTGACAAGAAAAACAACGCTCTCTCTTTTACTAAAGTAAAGTAGAAATTACAGCGCGGAGGCTTAGGGATCTCTTTCTTGAAGGATACGGAAGATAGGAAGCAGTGACTTGTCAAATTTATTGTTGCCTCTGAAAAGAGCCAATATTTCACCAGGTTTTCCCTCTTTCCAAAGTCAGCGATGTAAGGAACTTTGAAGAAGAGCAAAAAGAATACAAGCGAAGGGAGGGGCTGTGAAAAGAAACAAGACGTAAAACTTAAAAGCCTCCCTTTTCAATTAAGTATTTGGGAAAACGTCTTTTAAAGAAATAAATTGTTGAATTTTGTCACAAAATCGCCGATTTTTCGGAAATCTCCGCAAGCGTCGTGAAAGAAATACATCCCGCATTCACGAGTGTTTGCCGTATGCATTCGTCTATGCCATAACAGAAGATTCCCCTCAAAAAAATAAGGATTTACATTTCTCGCGCATAGACTCTACAACAGAGCTCATGAGCTATGCTTCGCGAAAATGAAGTCGCGCAAAAACTAACTGTTAGGGGGTGTTCATACTGTGGCGATAGGATATCGTTCCTGCGTCACTCAGACACATTTCCACTTGTTTCTATCTGTCCTAGACGCTGATAATTTGCGTCGGCGAAGTCGAAACGATATCGTACTGCTCTAGTATGTTCGCTACCGTATACTCATACGAATATTGAGAAGCAAGACAAAAACAAAAATCAACCATGAACAATTTCGATTCACCAAATTCTTCCAAAACTTTACTTCCCATCCGAAAATCGAGCATCTTCGGTAATAGGTATACATTTACGTTATCTCTCCAAGGCCGATAGCTGGACAAATACAGCCGGCGTCTTACCTTTTCAAGGGAAAGGTTGGAGCTGATGCGATAATTATAGGCCTTTCCCCCATAAAGAACTTCACTAAAATAAAATTTTTATTAACAATGCGAGTTGATTATGAATGAAAATGTTTTCCCTTTTTTTTGGGCACTGTGCCCAGCACCAGTAATCATTGCACTATATGGCGCATGGGCGCCGTCCACGCGCACTATACGAACCTCCCTCGCAAAGACAATAAAAGGACTATCTCCGCGTCCGGGTCGGCGGAGGACCCGGACCGCCCTCGGCCCTCAAAAACGTGAACCTCGGCAACTTATCAAACCTGGAAATGCGGGAACGAGTATATAGCGGCCAACCTATCGCATATTCACGCGTTCCGTCTACAACTTACAGCCACTTCACGGTCTGCCCATTCTGTGACCCCCCCCCCCTCAACAATTTCACGTTGCTGTGCAGCGACGGAGAAGACTTCACCACAGTCCTTCTCTTCCGAAATTTAAAATTCATTTAACGCCTCGACAATTATGCCACAATAGTCCGGCTCATTTGATCGTATCTGGCACCTGATGTGCACGACGTTTTTTATGGTCTAGTACTCGGA
This sequence comes from Corythucha ciliata, assembly GCA_038030265.1. NCBI lineage: Eukaryota > Metazoa > Arthropoda > Insecta > Hemiptera > Tingidae > Corythucha > Corythucha ciliata. Next base: position 7,914,828 of record CM075942.1, on the reverse strand, counting down.
TGGCTATTGGCCAACCCAGAGCCCGCGGGCCACGGGGCCACTGAGCCTCTCAACACTCTCACAATGGCACCCGCCCGTGGCCTCCAGTGGTAAATTATCAGTTTTATTGATGAATTTTGGCGCCCCTCGGATTTTGTGCAAATGGAAAACTCGACGATTCGCGCCTCCTCGTGGGCGGCTAAAATTGAGAAGGCGCACTTATGTGCTGTTCTTGGCGCAAGAAAGCGGATAAAAGTTTGGAAAGTGCTAATATTCGTGCCCACTTAATTCAGATCAAAATTGAAAATAACGCTAATTTGGGGCTGACATTGAGATAAATGGCTGATTCACGGCTGAAATTATTGAGAAAAATCTCTGATTCACGGACAGAAGTGAGAAAAAGTGCTAAATAACGGATAAAATTAACAATACATAGATAGATAATTCGGGAGATAAAACGTTACTTCACTGGTAAAAGTTAGAAAAAGTTTTAAAGTCTCGGATGAAGTGTTTAAAAAAAGTGCTCGCGTTCAAAATTACGAAACAAGCTAATTCACAGATAAAGTAGTGAAAAATCGATAATTTTATTCACCATTAGTAGCTGCGTTCGTTTGTAGTCCGGAGCTGCACTAGCAGCACTGAAAGTACTAACCTTTTATCATTTTTTCCCTGTTATTCCACATGATAACCCGTGAGGAAACTATAATCTCGTGCTGCTCGGAGAAGTCCGGGACTGACAAACGAACGGAGCTAATTTTATGGTTGTAGACCAATGGCTAATTCGCGGCTAAAATTACGAAAACATGAATTCTCGGCTTATTCAGAACGCAAGTTCGTGGCTCAATCTGAAAAAAGCGTTAATTCATGGCTAAAAGTGAAAGAAAACGCTCGCGGGGGAAATTAAGAAAAATTGCTAATTCACAGATAAAATTGGGGAAAATTGCCCTAAATCTAAATTCACGAATTCAAAGGCTAAAATAGATAAAATCGCTAATTCCCATAAAATGGGGAATAATCACTAATTCACCGGTAAAATTGAAAAGGCGCTGACGTGTGGAAAAAAAACAACATAATTTGCGGTTAAAATGGAGAAAACGCCAATTCGCAGATTCCTCGTTGCAGAAAGTGAACTAAATCGCTAATCCACAGCTAAATGAGGAAAATGCGCTAATTCGCGGCTAAAATTTACAAAAAGCGTTAATTCGCGGCGAAAATTGGGAAACAAAACTCTTATTCACGGCACGCTAGAAGGGTACAATTCTAATTCAAGGCTAAAATCAAGAAAAATTGCTATTTATGGGGTTAAATTGAGAACATTGGTAAAAACGGAAATAAATTGATTAAATGGCAAATTGCGGTTTCCGGAGGCAACATCGTGGCTAATTTAAGCAAATATAGCGCTAATTCTTTGGTAAAATCGCTCACTATCGGATAAAATCAGGAAAAACACAAATTGATCGCAAGAAAAATCGTTAATTCATCAATGACATTGGAGAAGAAGTGATGAAGTGTGAAAAAAACGCTAACTCGCGACTCCTGAAGACAACTTCGGGGGGGGGGGGGGCGTTGGTTAAAGATTCGCCCGGGGGGCACCAAATGTCCAAGGCCTGGCATTGCAATGAGCTGCATCAGGGCACATTTTCGTGCAAATGGAAAACGCTATCATACTGTTGTTTAAGTTATTGAACAGCCCCCCCTCCCCTAAGTGCATTTTATTCAGAGCGTCACGGCCTTTCTGCTAAGATCCAAGTGTTGTGCTTGATGGGGGTGTGGGATGGGTGGACCTCCTGAGTTCTTACAACCAGGTTGGCCGGCTCTGGTCTAGGAGATGACACTCCTAGCTGACAATTTCATGTATTTGAAACTTTCCATAGCCAAATTTCGCGAGTTTGGCACCGGGTGTTGGGGGTCCTCATCAGAAAACCCGACTTAGTGAGTTTGGATCTTATTAAAACCAAATTTCACGGCGATTTGACTCCATGACAACTCAGTTTTTTCTGGTTTTGTTCTAACCACTGCCAACTTTGCGGACTTGGATCTTTCAGAAATACAATTTCGCGTGCTTGGCTGTGACTCTTTCAAACACGCAATACCAAATTTCGTGAATATACTTCGTCAAAATCCCATTTCACGGATTTAGCACGTTCAAGACCAAATTTTCTGGATTTGGTGCCTGGAAAACCTATTTCACCAGTTTAACGCTCTCAAACACCGAATTATGGATCAAACAACAAATTTCGCGGGTATGGCTGTTACTAAAACCAAATCTGGTCGATTTGGCTGTTTCAACAGCCTACATGGGGGGGGGGGAGGGCGTTTTCATTCAAAATAAACAATTTCTACCAGTTTAACCAACAAATGCGTCCCGTGATAACTTTGCCTTTGCCCGGGATTCCGAACATAATTAGCCAAACCGAGACTACCTTAGACATAATTTGTATTTTGCGGCGAAACAGCCCGTTTTTGTTGTCTGATTTTGGGTCACAATTTGTGTCCAGTTTATTCTCAAATCGTCAAAATTTTGGGGCTGAATCTTCAGATTTCTGGTCGAGGAGGCAATGAGGGATACCGCAAGCTGGGCCGGAATCGCATTCAATCCATCAATCCATCAATGACAACGGGAGGATGATACACAATTCCAGTTCCGGAGTCGAAAGTGACGTCATCGTCAAAGACGAAAGAAAAAAGTCTAGGAGGTTTACAACGAGACAAAATCATCAAGTGAACGAGCAGTCAGCACTTCAGTCGTTTGGCAAAAAAGCGTTTCTCCCAACGACGTTGACGCTGGAAAGTCACTTAACGGCTTATGTTTTTCGAAGTGTTAAGAATTTGATTATCTGACTGATGAGAATTTCCTAAACAAAGTGCGAGAGAAGAGAGTAGCGAAATGGAAGAAGGTGGAAAAGTTTGAAAACTCTATATATGAATGGAAAACCGATTCTAGCGTGAAATCGGGGAAAGATTTTCAGAAGTGGTGGGGGCGAAAGGTGACACGACTTTTACATTTGCGCTTTGTAATTTTATAAGAGTATAAAGCTCGGAAGGGAAAGTCTAGGACCACAGCAAGTTTAGTATTTAGCACCCCCCCCCTTCCATCAAACTTTGTATTTCTTACCACCACCAACACACTCTTCACTTATCACCAAATGACAAGAGAGATCCTGATGGCGGTGATTTAATAACTTTGAGGTACCGAATCTTTTGTTTCCCAATAAATCAAAGCGAGGAGGAGGGGGCTCTAAAATCGATGAAACTCACAAAATGTGATGCCTTATCCTAAAACAAACTTGCCTCAGTGTCTATGCCTGTTTTCTCCAGGTATTTGTATGTTATTCGGTATGATGAAGCCTCTGAAAATACTGGGGTTCAACTCGCTCAAGGGAAAAGATCACAAATAAATACGCCAACATTGGGTCCTCAAGGTCTTGAGACTCGGCGGGCGCAAAAGCCTCCTTTGGGCACATACGCCATACCCTGATGAACCAGCCGAGCACTTCACACTCTTGCTACGCGGGCACACCGCAGGGAACACCCACACGAAGCCCATTCAATCGTTATAACACGATCCTATCTATGCTAGAGCTATGCGTTGACCACTGCCAACATTTTTTGACCTGACTCTCCTGCTTCGTTCAAAGTGTGAAGCACGCCAAATTTTGTAGTCTTCCTTTCCTAGTTTCTAGATCTTCGTAAATCTTAACTCGGATGGCCAATTCGGCCAATATTTACATTCTTAACAACCAGATGCTTGATGAGAGAACCTATGAAGACACGGAAACACATAAAATCCTATTTCTGTACTGACAACTGTAAATGAACGCAGTTTGAAACATTTTTTGTTAGTAGTTTCATATTATAACCAGAACAGAAATGACGCAGATATGCCAGTTATCGTGATACGCGCCTACTCGTCGCTACTAGTGCCCCTTATAGCTTGTTACCCTTATGCATTGAAAGTATTACATACTGGGATTTTTCTTGATCTGATTAAAAATTTCTCAGAAAAGTTCCGTACGCCGTAATACTACTCATAATAATAAATGCCAAAGGGAAGATAAATTAAAATGAAAACTTACCTCTCTCTTTCTTTTTACTGCCGTTCCTGCAACAAACAAAATAAAAAGTTAGTGATATGGTTAAAGTACAGAGTTGGAATAAACTACTGATTTTACAGCGAAAAGGTATTTAAGCCCAGAGCTACCATTCGCTAGAAAAACTGTTAAGTTTAGCCCAATGAAATCAACTCATTAAAATTATCAGAGTAAGTACAGTCAGTTTATTGCACATACGCCTCATATTTTGTTCCCTCTCTTTTGATGTGATACCAAACAAATGAAGGAAAAAATAAATAAATAGATAAGTACTAATAACATTCCAAAGCACCTTGATTTTCACATTCTCCAAGGGAGGTTGTGGGCAAAACCTTCCCCGACCAAATGGCAAGTTTAATTGACAAAGAGCGAGAGTGAGAGAGGAAAAGCAAAAAAGAATGAAGATAAGCACTTTTGGAGCCGCGCAAAATGCCAACACGTCCCTCCGACAAACTCCTTATTCGTGCTTAAATGTGGAAAAGAAAAAAAGTTTTCTTGTCTCTAGTATTACCGTCTTAGGAGGAACTGTATAAACCATTGTCATCGAAGAGCAACTATAGACAGCTCGACGAGAATCAACAAGATATGTAAACTTGACATGAAAAAATAAATAAATTAAAATAAAAAATAAAAAACAACTCTCGCGTAAAAAAAAAAAATTTTAAATGGAACCATTAGTCAATTTTATAGTTCTGAACGTAGTAAAATCACAACCGCCCGCCTTACAAGAAAGAACCAGCGAAGTAAATCGATTCAGTTTCCTGTTCCTAAACATCGCTATTACCCCCCCCCCCCCAACCACTACTACCTTCGGCTCCACGACAACATTAGTCATTCTCATTATCATCAGTGGGAAAAATAAGTTAACGTACAAGCAACAACTTAACGTTGACGCCATTCATTTATCGTGCTTTTAGAGGAGCTCACGCATAGAAAGTATCACATCACAAGATAGGCAAAACTGGCAAACATTATGACGCTACAGATCAACAGAATAATTACCTGGCGTGGAAGATGGCCTTTTCACGGCAGTGTTATTAAAAGGAAAATATGGAGATTCCGGGCTGAACGTTTCTTGCGCGTAGCCACCAGTCGAATACGCAGCAGCTGCGGCAGCAGTCTGAAACACAACGTTAAAATAAAATTAAGTTGAGAAATTGTGTTGAAAGTATGAAAAATCACAGCCTTAAATTGTAATGGGGCCTGAAAAGGAGAAGATAAAATTACGTTGTTACCATTTTCCTTTTCTGGTCAAAAACGTGGAAGGAAATCAAGCTCATCGAAAGAGAGATGCTGTTAATAAATCACAAGGTGTGAACCAAATGACCCAATAAGAAATTAATGAGCATGATCATCCAAAGTGAGGATGTTACTTTATTTGGAGGGCGACATTATCATGAGCCAAGAAGAAATCAGGACGCTGCCGCGAGGAAAAAATTTTCTAATATTCAGCTGCTGAATTCGCGTAGTTTTTGAATAACCAATGATAAATTGGCGACGAACCACACATACCTAAAGGGAATGTAATGCTCTACATTCTACAACTTATTATTAAAGAACTTTTCTCTCGGGTTCAGACACTAATACTCGAAGTTTTCCAAAAAACCTTAGTTGAAAACCATATTTTTAACTATAACCGACTTTCCAAGGTGTGTGTACCTTGAAAACGAATTGACATTTCGATAAGTTGTAGAGAATCGTAATACAGCTTTCATTTACAATTATGTATTGCACAGAAATCGAAAAATGAATGGACTTTTAATCCAGTTTTCAGGACTTTTAGTATGTTGCTCAGGGTGCCTCGCCCTCCTCCCAAGTATGCGCGGATTAGGACTTTTATCCTTTTTTTTTTCTACCTTATGCTCTTTTTTCGACTCCGCTCCCTGGACAACATATAAATAAATTTTGAATGGAAGAAATACCGACCCAGCCAGGAAATTTTCGGTCAGCCTAAAGCCCGCCACTCACGTGCAATTTTAACTGAAAGTTTGAACTGAACAGTCTAAAACTGACAGTCTAAACTGCACGTGAGTGGGCATTTCGTCTCAGTTAAGGTGAACTGCACAGTTAAACTGTACATCGTGGGATGGGGCCCAATGGCTATTCACTGAGTTCTTTTAGCAAGCCGATAACCGAAGATTGATTCCGCCCTTGTACCACTGTTGTCGTTTTTTAGTATTCGAAGATTTTTTATAACTGCACAAATTAAACCGAGAACGGCAACACGGTCCTGCTCATTCGAATCCATTATGTTAACTGAAGAATTGAACTGTGCGTGTGTGGGGGACTGAACTGAACAGTCCAAACTGACAGTTCAAACTGCACGTGAGTGGCCGGCTTAATGCGCTGAAAATGTCGATTTCAGGTAGGGGGAAAAATTGCCCGTTTTACACGGAAAATCACTTAGGAATCCGGAAAAAATAAAATATTTTAAAAATTCGGGAACTATTTGTCTTACAATTACGGCAAAAACCAATATACCTACATTGTTATATAACAACGAATAATAAAAAAGAGTTGTAGAGGGAGTTGGAGAGGAGAATTTAATAGATCGCCTAAATTTGTTCATTCGGGCTGGGACATGAACATACTAAAAGTCCTGATGCCTAGGAGGCGTGTGGCGTCACACAGTCTTCATCAGGCTCGTCATCTATAATGGGCACCCCATCGAAACACTCTTCTGACAGTGGAGGCATGCGCTCGAGCATTTCAGCATAGCCCGCTGACATCATCCACAGCGACTGCTGCTTCCGCAGTCTTTAACGCAGCGGCAAAAATGGTTTTGAGGAAAACTTCCGGTGCTGGTGGCCTCTTTGTGGTGACAGGGGCCTGGGCACCGTTTGAGATTTTCCATTCCCCAGTCCTGAAGAGGAAGTATATTCCCCTGCCACGTTTGCACCTGATGGAACGTGCTTAGGGAATGCTATTTAGCATCTGTTGCCTCGGTCGTTGGGAGGGAGGATATGTTAGGCGTTAAGGCTGTGACCGACTTACGGAAAGCGTCTAGACGATAGCGATTGAGAGATTCCTGCTTAGCCGGTGCTAGAAACATTTTTAATTAATATATGAAGGGATCTAGAAATCTTTTTTATTCTTATTTCGACGTAAATTTTGTGCTACTGGCCGCACTGTACTGATAATGACGTTTTCTACTAAAGCAAAATTGTGTTTCAGCGGCGGTGCTAGTCATTTTTCACAGAAAATGACACGAGCGAAAATCCGATAACTATACGACCAAGATAATTTATTTATTATTTATAGGGCATCATCTTTTATTGATTGGAAACAGTCACAAATTAAAAGTCGTATAGTGCCACTCCTCAACGTGCGCGTGAAGGAATACACGAAATTTGAAGCAAAAGTGTTAAAAAAAAAAAGGTGAAGGAGGAAAGAGTATCTTATAAACAAGCGATCCCTATTTATAACAACAACAAAAAATTTAGATTCCGTAAATCCAATATTTGCCCAGGTGTACCAGAACCTTGACACACACGCAAACTATTTACTGCTGTATCTATTCACTAATACCAATACTTCTCCGTCTGATTGTGATAAATTCACTTTTGTCACTTCATAACTAAACATCCAGCCAAGAGAGGTTGTACGACGCATATTATGTCAGGGGGGGAAAAAAAACTGTGACACACGAGACCAATTTGAACCGTACACTCGAGGAATCTACCAACCAAGTTTAGGAATGCGCTTTTTTTTCTTAATGAACTTCTTGAATTATATCTTACCCGTCAAGTCTCAAGGCATTGGCACAATGACGCGGCGATCTGCGATCAAATTTGTAACATATACTTTTCATCTTGAAATTATCATTATTTTTTTTAGCGCAGGTTGCCCTCAGATTTCTTGAGGATTTTTTTTCTCCAAACAATTGAGGCAATGACGGTAATGAGAATGAATAGTAAGTGAAAAGTACCCGTCCTAAAACTAAGGCAACGTGCCCTGAACCTGCCAATAAAATTCGGATTTTAATAAGTTTTCATTCACGATTCATTCCAAAATCCAACCCTCGTATTTGTTATGTTGGAGTATAAATAATAGAGATAGCGAACCGATCAAAAAAGTTGCCCGCAGGCTTGTTATTATGAAGCTTTGTACCCCTTTACCGTTTACTTTATTAAGTGGGCCAGTTTCAGTATATTTCAAAGTCAACGGGGGCCACTTTCTGTCGTGGAATTGAACACAATTTGAAAATGATGTTCAGTTTTATTTTTTTAATAAATATTCTCCATTTTAACGTGAGATCGACTTTTCATTATGAAAACTCATAATGTAGTCACTTTTCGTTCCCTATATCGAAGGACAGTATTCCCGTTAAGAAAAATTTAAAGGATTTCTCGGAAGAACGCGATGTTCTCACCTGACCATCTTGAGAAACACGTGTTAGTGAAGAAGGCCAACGTAAGAGCTACCAAGAGAAATATACGACATTGACAATGACGGCATACATCACAAAACAAGTCCTTGTGTCCATCATCCATTCACCTCCTCATACTTTGAAGCGAACGTGAAACATTGCATCGGCTCACGGGAAATGCACTGACTAAAAATTAGTACGTGCTTGAATTGTCTTACAAAGTTGTGACAAACCTACATTATCTGGCCAATACATATACTATGGGCACATGTACTACGGATGGGAATAAACCCAGATTTGTAAAAGAGGAATATAGTGGAATGACTATAATAAAAGTAGCACAATTATATTTGTTATAATTAACAAATATAATATATTTGTTATATTGTATTAAAATGATTATCTTTATGGTTAATAGCGAAATGTTTGGAAAATAAAAACAGTAAAAAAAGAGAAGATTAAAAATGGTTCCCAGTGGGAGTATATCAATTTAAAAGTTTTTCATAACTTGAAGGGAACGGGGTAGGTTCATTAAAGGATTTTGCTTTGACTCAGTCGAGAATATCTTCAAGGAATAGGGATGCCTCGGAGTTGATTTTTTGCCTTCATAAGTAAAGGGGGCCTTAGTACGTAGTTGGCCCGCGCAAGTTAGCCATTAAGTCACTTGAAGAGAAAGATAGGAAAGAGACGTACTGATAGCTCAGGCGCCTACTAAGTAGTGTTGCCATCTCGCTAATTGCCAGAAGCTCCTGTGGTTTATGGGCTACTTCTCCTCCTCAGAGCGTCAACTTTACCTCGAGTTACTACGCTACCCTACCCTCAACCATCGTCGCAGTTTCCTTTTCCCAAACTCACTCGCTCTTACCACCTCTCACTCTTGCCTTCTTCTCATTCACATTAATTTCAAACAAAACGAAACCATGATTCTTCGAGAGGGCGGGCTTGTTAAACTTTGTCCATCATTCATTCACTTCCTTACTTTTCCTACGCTCCTCCCCCCCATAACACTTAAAGGTAGTTGAGTCTACTTTCTTCTTCGTAACTCTACCCTTCTTGTTTCCAACGCTGTAGCTAGATTTACCCCAAGAATTTTTATAATCCATCTCTAAAGAACCTCCCCTTTGAAACTTGCATCATTAATTTATTTTAACAGGGTTTAAACAACATTTTATCAACCATCCTTGGTTTTGTACAATTTGAAAACTACAACAGACACGACTAGCAATACCAAACTTTAACACTGTGAATAAAATTGATATGAATAAACATAACCGCTCCTAGGAGCTTCGTTCGAGAAAAGTGGGCTAAGACGTGGCATGAAAATGTCCAAACTCAGATGGACCAGTTTCTATACTTTATACTGTAGGAAACATGATGATCTATACTAAAACCCTCGACCACTCGCGATCTCAAAAATGGTTTGCTTGGCAGAAACCCCAATAATAGTTCCCTATATTGCTAAGTTTTCCTCGGCTCAGCGTGACTTGTTTTCAACTTTTTCCCGGTTAACATAGGTACGCTAAAATACTTTTAAAACGCGCCTCGCCAAGCGTTTTGCGCGTGAACAACCTGCGTATGAGCACATATTCATGCCCACGAAGCAAAAAAGGATACGCCAATAAACCTTCAAAACTATTTGAATCAATCGAGAGTGTTTGAGCGCGGATCCAAAGCCGTTTTAAGGGGGGGCACATGCCCCATTCTACACGTGTGCCCTAACAACACCGTCACGCAGTTCCAAGTTTTCGTACAACTGAAATTAAAGGAAAACCGAACGCCGGAAAAGTGAAAAAAACAAACTTGATGAACCAATATTGTGGCAAAATACTCGATGTCCCGAATAACAGACATCAACTCCGACGTGGGGAAGGCGTGACCCTTGATGTACTATACAGTGTTTTGACACGACGAACCCGAAAATCAGACGGCACATCCACCCCCCCCCCCAACTTTTTGACCCCTTTGACACGTTCTCCGGGCGAGCAAGAACACTCGCAAACGGAGCGCTGTCGCTGGAGCCAATTCAGTGACATTATGACGGAAACCGGCTGCACTGGTCAGTTAAGCATTGTCCGAGGGACTCAAAAACCACGCCCGACCCAAATCGAAACATCTTGGATCGATGAGCCTAAAATTTGAGAAGGCTACGCCCCCACCCCCTCGCAGTTTTGTTGAAAAGGCTGAAAGTGACAAAATTTGAAATGGGTCGAAACCACGTATCTCGGGGGGTCTCACTGCACGGGAAATCCCAAAATCGAGGCGATTTTGGCTAAAAAGAACAGGTTCTCACTGTAATGCCGCCATTTTTGTTGGCTTTGGCTCGTTTTTGTTGAGCTGGACGAATTTCCTCGCACGCAGTAACCACGCAATCGACGGGCCTGAAGTCCAAGGAAGAAGCGTGTAGACGCACGAGGACCTCGCTGGGTCGGCCGGTTCTGGAGTCAAGAAAAAATCTGCGCGAAACCAACGACAACGCGAAACGCTAATATTTTTGGTCACTTCAAATGACACAGCCGAGCTTTAGGTGCGTTTCGGCCTCGACCACAGCTGGCATTTATCAATGGAGGATATTGTCCGAGGGACTCTTAAACCGCGTCCGGATCAAATCGAAACACTTTGAAAAATGACCCTAAAAAATGCCCACGATCCAGGCAAAATTGGACGTATTATCGGGTGTATTTCTCGGTTGAGCTCGGAGAAACTCATAAACCACGTCTAGCTCAAAGTCAAACCGGAAAGAGAAAATGACCCTAAAATTTGAGAGCTTGGTTGGTGAGTTTGGAGGTTTGGTTGGTTGGTTTGGTGGGGTTTGGGAGGGTGGTATTTGGGGGGTTTGATGACGGGGAGGGGGTATGACGCCGCAGTCTAAACTCTTCTATAGGTGCCCCTGCCAATCCGTCGGGAGAGGTGGAGACTGACGACACCAACAGTCCTTTACTCCCGATTGCTCACTCTAGAGCAGCAGACCAAGTTAAATTTGAAATTGAAGTTTGCTTGAATGCTCGAAAATCAAAGCCCAATAACAGTTAATAATATACTGGGTCCAGCGCAAAGGCGGTTGGGATTGTTCGTGACGTAGATGAAGGACAGTAATGACCGAAGGTCTGCGGCACCTACTGGGAAAATTTAGTCACCTTGGGGCCAAAGAGTCAATGTGTTGCATATCGGATCCACCTGTGGCACCTGGAGAAGCCAATCGCGCATATCATTCGTGCATTCACATATTTTATGTGACACACGAAGACCGGTACACATCCTGTGGGAGCCTGTACTACAGAATTGGCAACAGTTGATATCAGCAATATTAATCGAGAACGAGCCCCCTGATGTCTTGCCTTCAATCTCTTTACCTTCATCCCCTTATTTTAAAATTTGCTTTAATTATTAATCATCGCCATAGACACGGTCAAGTGATTATTAAGTCCCTTGAGGCTCGTTTCACACATAAGCGTTATCACCCTGCGTGGTTTCACAACTTTCTCCTCGGGCCGCGTAATACCGCTCATGTGTGAGGGTACACACGGCATAGAAATCGCACCGCGCGGCACCGTGTATATGGTGTGAACCGAGTCTGACACGCGCTTTTCACTATTACTGACCGAACGTCAGTAATAGTAATTCAGTAACTAACAGTAATTTAGCAATCCTTTTTTTCTTGCTTTGTTTGTCGTCGCTTACCGCACGGGTTTTCAACGCCCAGAACCTGCCTAAGGCTCCAACCAATCTACCACCACGAAGTTTCCTTCTCGTTTAAAATCCAATCGTTAACCGCAACCAATGACACATGCAAGACAAAAGAGACACAGGGGAATTTCTAGCGAACTTTCTACGAAATTAATTTTTCCATGATGCAACCTTTATAGGCGAAAGCTAGGCGGAGATAATATTGACACTTCTGTCAAGGCCCTATCCGAGTCCACAAACCTCATTATAAACATCAGTGCAATTCTTTAACTTCAAGCTTTCGAATTTATTGCCGCGAGTGAGAGAGGAGATGTTCCTTTGACTTCCAACTCCAACTTCAAATTCTAACTATAAAGTCAATTGATCACACTATTTTTTTTTTTTTCAGAAAAATGGTAAAATCATGACATCATTGCGTAAATTATTTGAGGCGAATATGAAATTGCTAGAGGTTAACTACAGCTAAATTAGACGGATGTGTTGTTCTACGAAAAGCTCAAAAACAAGGTTACATTAAATGATTCTTCAAAAGTAGAAATAATGTCTGTGGCGTTTCTTTCTAGCCATTTAAAACCCCAAGATTGCTTGTCAAGACGTTGACGAAGGCAAATCTGTCAAATGTCGAAAGCCCATCAAAACACATTGCCTTTGTACATGTCAAAATTACAGTCGAACCTACTATTGTCATAGTATATTAGGGAATAAGGTCTGATAATACCATCAGAAAAAAAAAATCCCGTAGGGGTACACATAATGAAGTAAAGTAAATAATAAGTTAGGCTATTTTCCGCACGACCCATTCCGTCTAAGGGGCAAAACGGGCTGTGAGTGAACGGGTCCCGGCCTTTCAAGGATGTGAATAAGAATTTCGACTGACATCGTATGAAGGGGGGCGGGGGTTCCTTCGACGCGTAGGAGCGAAAATTATTATTCCTTCACAAATCCCTACGGAATAAGTTGGACCACATTCTAATGTGTAATGAGCCTTTACGTCTATTCACGGCTCAATCTTTGTTTTCATCACCGTACGGTTCGACAACAACTGAAGAACGGTTTAATTAGCAAACTTTGTAAACCCACTAAAAAGTAGTGTATTGATTCGACGCGTCTTTAACATTGTGAAGTCGCTGTTTTTCCGACGTCGAATGGCGTTTGAAAAAGCTAAAGAACGAGGACGACGAGGAGGGAGGGGGATCAAGTGTGTCAGGAAAGGAACTCGGGGTGTGAATTAAGATAGAGTGGACAATCTGTAAATGGATCCGTAAAAGAAAAGGGAGGAAGGGAATGATGGGTAGCCCAGGGTTGAGGGTGAGATGGAACTTAAAAGTGAGAGAAAGAGAGGGAAGCAAGGGAAGAAGAAGAGTCAGGAAAAGAACGGCTTTCCTTCTACTTAATGTCTAAGACCTCTCACTCCCCTTTCCCAGTTTTTTTTTTTTTTTTAGTTTTCCAGGGAGAAAAAAAACACTTCACAGTTTCCTTCAGAATCTTACAATATCCTTCTTTAAACAACTTCAAAAAACCTCAAATAATAAGAGTAATAACAAACTTAACAAACTAATGAGTCCTAAATCATAATATTGATTATATAAAAATTTCAGGTTAGGGGAATATTCGTGACAACCAAATGAGAAAACCCCCCAATTTGCAGAACTGTGAGTGATAATGAAAATTCAAGAAGAGGCTTCTTGCATGGTCCTACAACCCCCACCCACCCACCTTCCTACGTGTGTGACTGGTCTGATTTCACCCGCAAAAAGAAACATAGTTTTTAATTCGATCACTTTCATTTTATGTCATGTTAGGCCTAAAATAATAAAAAATATTAGCTATAATTCATCGACATTATAACCAACTCCCTGATCTTCTATACTAAAACACTTTGAATGGGTTGTGTATATACCCGACACATTTAAAATTTTCGTATTTTCGAACGATTTAAGAACACGGAAACGGCAATAACTTTGTCGCCCCCCCCCCCACTGTTAGAATGATTTTTGTCACTTTGCGTAATTTAAAAGAGAAATTTGTGATTTACCACAGAAAAACATGAACCCGCATGATACGTTTCTTGATTTTGAAATATTTAGGCAACGTGCAAAAATAATAAGTGAATAGCCGGGGGGGGGGGGGATTAGTGAGAAGGCTGAATGCCATTTAGAGTGAAAGAATTCGATTTCAGGAAAGAAAAATGGTAAAACCGACGACGAGACGGCAGGTGATGGTTTGGTTGGTACTACTCAAACAGCCTCCTGAGAGTAGGAAGTGATTCCTCTTGAGGAGCTGGGAAAGACGCTGTTGTGGGCCCGAGAGGTTCGGGGGTTACTTTTGAAACTCTTTTTTTTTTTTTTCTTTCTTTTTTTTTTCAAAGGAGAAGGTCTCGTGCTAAAGGCAAAGGGGGCCCGCATCGAAAGAGAAAAGAAGAAGACGGCGAGGGCGAGGAAACACCAACCAGTTGAGCCAAGGGGTTTTGTAACGCCACGAGGGCGCAGGAAGGTGGGGAGGGGCTGCCACAGCAGACACGGCACACCTGTCCGCGAAGGAACGCAAAGGCTCCAATTAACCTTGTTCAAGAGACTATCGAGCTCGTTCCAACCTCAATCTGGGGTGCGCTGGAGAAGGGAATGATCACGTGAAGTCACGGAAAAGACAATTTAAAAAATATTAAGTAGGTATACAATCCATAAAAATACTTCCGAAGACTATTTATATTCCGATATGAAAACTGGGATATTCAACCGGAGAGTTAAGTAGGTACATAAATGTGTAGCATTCGATATTGACTTGTTCGAACTCACCATTCCGTTGTCAATCCCTGAATATGGCGACTGAAATCCCGATTTCTCTGAAACAAATAAAGCAAGAAATAAGTTAGTCCAAGGTTTTAAAACAATAAACACACTGGGGCAAGCACTGTAGGTACACAGCAAGTGAATTGTGAGATACACGCTGACACCATTGTTACTTTGTAACCGACTGTGTTGATGATACGGAAGTAAAAAGGTACCCAGAACACGAAAATCAGTTTTCGAAACATCCCCCCCCCCCTACATCTCACAAATACGCATAAACAGACGAATTGATCGGCTGCATTAAAAAAAACATGACCAACGAACATAATGCATTTTTTCTTAGTGATCAAGAGCAACAGATATTCCAGTTTTACCTCAAATTATATTTTATGGTATTTGTTTTTGAAAAATAAAATTTTATATGAATATTTTAGGGCCTAAATGAAAATCAATTTCTTTACCCTCCCACTGAGAGATACACAGTGACTCTAACGATTTTTCGTGTAATACAAATTGTACTAAGGATAAGGCCGAATGAGTCAAGGCGGGGGATTTTTAGATTTAAGTCCGACATATTTTTTTCTATACCGGTTAAATTAAATTATTATTATTATTATTATTATTATTATTACAGGGTGGAACCGTATAAGTGCGACAAAAATTTTTGGGTAAAACTGCGTTAAAAGTTGAGTAAAATGGTACCTTCGGAGGTGTCCTACGTCGATCCGTTCCAGAGTTATGATTTGTTTTGTGTTTAAAAAAAGTAACCAACGCTTGCTTCAAAAATCCACAATTTCTCGGCTCATTTCACACCAAATCCAAAAAGTGATGCCATTTTCAGAAACTACGGAACATTTCCTCTAGGATAGAGGCCATTTTATTCCTTGAAATAATCGTCAACACCCAGAAAAAATCTGGCATTTTTTCCATAAATTTACGTGGCCTCCAAAATTTGTCCGTTTTACGAAAAGTCGCTGTACCCAAACGGCTTCCTTAACAGGCTTTCGATGTATCACAAAAACTTCTCCGTCTTGTAAGCTTCCTTTTGGCGTGTTCACATTTCATGTTACCACTGACGTTTCTCACGAAAACGTCACGAGAATGCACAAATACCGTGTGTTTACGAAACATGGGCCATTGTCTAGGGTATTCGTGAAGGGTGCAGGGAGATCGGCAGTAAGTGAGAACAGGATATCTTTCCACGGAGAAGGCAAGAGGCATTCGATTTTACCACTTCCCCCATCAGTGATTCATTAAATTGTCGCCATTTAGGGGGGAGGGGCGTATAATTGACTGCCGTCTCCTGTCCTCCCTTTCTAAAACAGTATTTTGACTGAAAAATATAGGCAATTGCCTATGTGCCAGGTGCCAGCAATATTCGTGAAGGATGCTCAGAGATCGGCAGAAATGGATGGGGGGGGGGGTCAAATTGAATGTCTCTTGCGTGCGATATCTTCTCCATGGTATGATATCCTGTTCTCACTTATTGCCGATCTTCCTGCACCCTTCACGAATACCGTAGACAATGGCCCCTGGTTCCGTAAAAACACGGTTTTTGTGCATTCTCGTGACGTTTTTGTGAGAAACGTCAGTGGTAACATGAAATGTGAACACGCCAAAAGGAAGCTTAGAAGACGGGGAAATTTTTGTGATACATCGAAAATCTGTTGAGAAAGCTGTTTGGGTACAGCGACTTTTCGTAAAACGGACAAATTTTGGAGGCCACGTAAATTTATGGAAAAAATGCCAGATTTTTGGGTGTTGACGATTATTTCAAGCAATAAAATGGCCTCTATCCTAAAGGAAATCTTTCGTAGTTTCTGAAAATGGCATCACTTTTTGGATTTGGTGCGATATAAGCCGAGAAATTGCGGATTTTTTGAAGCAAGCATTGGTTACTTTTTTAAAAACAAACAAAATCATAACTCCGGAACGGATCGACGTAGGACACTTCCGAAGGTACCATATTACTCCTGTTTCACGTAGTTTTACCCAAAAAGTTTTGTCACACTTATACGGATCCACCCTGTATAATTAAAAAATTAACCAATAAATAAAAACATTTTCTAAATCTTAAAAAAAAAAAACATGGACTATTCTATTTCCAAATCATCCATCGAGAGAAAAGGTTGCCTCTTTTTTGCTAGAGGCGCGGATTAGCCTCACACCGCTATTAGCGTACAATTGCTTGGCATTTCCGAATAGCAACATAAGAAGCGCATAACTAACTAATTATAAACATTTACATTTTCAAGACCACCGTTCCTCATCAAATTGACCTCCGATGACCCTCTCACAATCACACCCCATCGTGCCATGATAATGAAATAATAATAAAAAACTGCAGAAACGCTAGTAACGCTAACTACGTACTTCTTTTTTCTCGAAGTATTTGGATCAAACACTTGAATCAACATCTTTTGAGTAAACAAGAAAACAAGCGTGTAATTGAAGGAGAGAGAGAGAGGGTGAGAGAGAAAAAGGATAAAACGGAAGAAGGAGTACGAAAACGCGAAAAGCGGCATGAGCTAGACGACCTCTCTTGTTTATTTAAAATCTGATAAGACTTCCTCCTCGCTTTTAGATGTAAGATCCGTGCTACGATGGCTCTCAATAACTAACACCACAGTAATTACTGTACAGTTTTAAAAATGAAAAATATTCCCTTCATTTTGTGTTCCACTTTTGCCTGAGTTTATAAGAGACTCGGTACTGCAGTTGATTTGGGAATGCAAGATGGATTTTGTTTTGTGAACAGAAAAATTAATAAATATAGAAACAGCGAATTTTTCGGACCCAGAAGTGAACAGGGTATGATTGAAGGAGAAGACGAAATGATTCCAACTAACAAAAAAAGTCAAATAAGGTTTTTCACTCAATTCGATAAGGTTCAAAATGAAATCGCCCGGATGATGATTTTTATTCGGTTCAACCTCCTTCAGGAGATTCAAGAATCAATCTCGACCTTTTACAGGAAAGAAAATAGTTTTGGAGAAAAACACTCAGGAAGAAGAAAAATTGCTAGCGAGACCAACACAGCACGAGGAAGAAGGTTGACAATTACGCTCGATCGTGGGTGGGTGCGGCAGTGGAAGAGGTGTTTGTCAGTGTGCTGTGAATCATGAAAGCGAGCGATGGGGAGATTATAGGGTGATGGTTGGGGGAATTGGCGAGGGGTAAGTGATGATGGGGGAAGACTCCGAGTATTAAGGGGGCTCAAGTGGAAAATAGGAATCAGGATGTCAGGGTGGGAGGAAGAGAAGGGCGGAACAAAGAGATGGTGGAAACTAGGATGCATTGTGTGTGGGAGGGGTTAGAAAACGGGGCAAGAAGGAACAAGCGATGAAGAAAAGGCAAGAGATTTTTCCAACAATAGATAGAAATTTTAACAACGCGCAAAAATATACAAATTACTTGAGGCCCAATATGACTAATATACGCATGGCGAACGTAGTACAATAAGTGTGAGCACTGCAAACAGGAATTAACAAAATATCGATCGGCTAAATTATAGGAATGAAAATAATAAGCAGTGTTATGATAAGAAATCAAGTTGAAGAGAAAAATGCAGCTACCGTTGCAAAATGCCGAACTATTCTCACCCTAGAAATTATCAAATATTCTATCGTGAGAGAGCACGTAATTGAGTTGTCCGACTTCACGCGTCAATCATCAATAATAACACGTATTGAAAGACAAGAGCCACCGGTCACTCATCAACAACAACCACTCCATTTACAGTTCCTCTACATGTGCAAGCGTTAGCATCGCCCCCTCTCACAAAACTATCCTGGTGCGCCAAGTTTCCCTATGCGTCGACGTGAGATTTGTTCACATAGGCCAGTTAATCGAAAATGGAACAAAAGAGACAATCAGTACGAGTCCAGGAGACCCTAAGGTCAAACCAATTTTCCAATGACCCACCCGCCCGAGTTTCCACCAAAGGAAACTACATAAACGATGTTCGTGGCAGCTCCTCTTATGCTGTTCTAACAACTTTTGATAGACGGCAGAAAATATCACAAATCTAAGTAGAGGACGATTATATATGTTATTGATGTTTTTTGGCTACTAACTGTAATCCATGGTCTCCCCACCCTCTTCCACAAAGCAAAAATGTCAAGTGAATAAAGAATTCGCACTTGTAGTACCTTTCAAATACACGCACAGTAACGCACCTTTCTTCTGCTTTCTTGTCATTATACCTTGACGGGTACACCAGTCTCCTCCACGGAATTTGCGAGTGAAGCTCATGCAAATAACCATTTTCACCGAAGTTAGGTAGGTACATATTAAGCTTCCGAACAAATACGAATCCCCTCCGAGCTCTGCCTATATAACTGCCTTGTTTTTCCTGCTCCTGAAATACTGGGAAACAAACTCATCCTATGCAGTGGCGTGCCCATGGGGAGGGTTTTGGGGGTCAGAACCCGTCCCAGAGTACTTCAGCCCACCATAGTTAAGAAATAGAAATAAAAAATAAATAAATAAATAAAATAAAATGAATAAGTAAGAAAACAAACAAACAAAAGAAACAACAAAAAGTGCTTTGTGTGATCCTAAAAGTTCGTTTTTTAGCAATTTAGTCCCGCTAAGTAACTATTCCACTGTCCAGGCATGGATTCAGGATTTGTTCAAGAGAGAGGGGCTTGAGAAATTCTACTAAAGATGACTTGGCAGCCATTTGCTGCCTAAAATTAGCTAAATTAGCTATCCCCACCATACAGAATTCCAGACCGACTATACTCGCGCCACAAAATGGCAAAACTAACTATTTGAGCCATAAAAATGGCCAAACTGATTTCACGCTCCCCGAAAATGGCTAAAACTGATTCCGCCTTGGAAAAAGCTAAACTGATTATACATAAGTGCGCTAAAAATAGCCAAGCTCGTGATTCCCACTCTAAAGTTGTCCAAGCTGACTTTTTTCAAGAGTCATAAAACTGGATCAACAGGCAATTTGTGCACTGATAATGCCTGAACAGATGATTCCTCCTCCAAAAATGGCAAAATCAACCACCCGCGTGCCAAAATTGGCCAAACTGACGGTTTTCGCGCCTTGACTTGACGTACTATTCACGCCCTATATAAATGGCAAAACTGACTCTACGCACCCTAAAAATGACCAGACTGGGCATTCAAGCCACAAAATCGGCAACACCGATTCTATGTGCCCCAGAACAAGGGCAGAAGAGTCAGTTTAACAATAAACTGACGATTCGCGCCTTAAAAAGGTCTAAACAGATTATTCCTGACCTGAGAATGGCAAAAACGACCATTCGCGCGTCAAAAATAGCCAAAATGAGCCTTCACAATGTCTAAATTTAACATTTGTGCGCTTAAAAAATAAAATCAAAACTGACTATTTACGCTCTAAAAATGGCGTACTCGTACTCAGATGCGGATCCACGATTTGCTCAAGCGAGTGGCTTGGGCTTGGGAGATTGTGTGCTTCGCTAGACTGACTAAAAATGGCTTGACAGGACAGTAATTCACTACCTAAAAACTGCTAAACTGATTGTAATCGCACCCGCAAATGGCAAAACTGACGATTCTTGCATTTAAAATGTCTATTTGCGCCCTAAAAATTGGCATTTACCACTCTATAAAACCGCCAAAATGCCTTCACGCGCCCTAAAAATAGCCAAATTGGCGATTCTCGCTCTAAAATGGCCAAAATGACTCTAGGCGGCCTGGAAATGCCTTAACAGATTATTGCTGCCTTGAAACTGTCAAAATAACGATTCGTGCGTAATTGACTAGAAGGGAATAATTGAACCCGCCTATGCTGCTATGTTTGGGCAAAGTATAACTGACGATTCACGCCCTGAAAATGGCAAAATCTACCAGTCGCACGCCAAAAATGCCCTAACTGACCATTATCGCCTTGGTTTGACGCCCTATATGTATAAATGTCAAGCTTCAAGACTACGCGCCCTAAAATTGGCCAAACTGACTATGCGAGCACTGATGCAAAACTGATTCTATGCGCTCTAAAAATAGCTTAACTGACGATTCACGCGTTGAAAATGCCTAAACAGACGATTCTTGTCCTTAAATTGGCCAAACTGACCATTAGCGCTTAGAAAAATAGATATTTAATTAATAAATCAATTAAACTGAAATTATCCGGACGACGATGCAAGGGCATAGCCCAACACGATTCGAGTTTCGAGAAAAAATGGCTCCCCGGCGGGATTTGAACCCGCAACCTCTGGATTACCAGTCCAGCACGCTCCCAATTGCGCCACGGAGTCGTACTCCGAGGGATAATTCATTATTTCAGGCGTTTCGGTGGTCCGAAACGGATGATTCATGTCCTGAAAATCCAAAATCAACTATTATCCAGCATCGAAAATGGTCAAACTGAACCTCGTGCCCTGAAAATGTCTAAACTGACGATTCGTTCCCTAAAAATAGCAAAACTGACTCTTTAAGTCCTAAAAATGGCATACTCGTACCACAAATTCACGGTCCAAAGATAGATCATTTGCGCCCTACAGAGGCTATACTGCGCGTCTTCAAAGTGGCTATCGGCACCAAAAAAAAAACTGATCCTCCGCGGCTGTCCTTACCCGTGTGATAACTACAGTGCTCTAGTTATAATGTTGATTTGTTGGCTGGACGCACTGAAAAAATAACAGTGAACAAGAGCTTGGGAGGGGTGGAGACTGACGTTACCAGCAGTTCTTTGCTCCCGATTGCTCACCCTGATTGACGTTTACAGTTCTGAAGCCAGCCCCGAAAAGATGCATGTATTTTGTCACAGGTTTTGAAGATCGGAACTCATGGCTCCATGGTCCATGGATCGGGCTCATGGTCCATTGAGTGAGAAAATAAACGTCTGCCATGCCATAGCGGTTGCTTTCAAAGATGGCGGTCATTTTGATTATACAAATTCCAACGTGTCAGTTACTAAGAGTATAAGTCAAAAAATTGAAGTTTTCAAGAGAGCGTTCCAAACTTAAAACAATTTAAATAAAGCCAAACTATACTGTTAGGTCCCCTTAGGAATAGGAATTCGGTTTTTTTCGTGACTTTTACACTTGAGAACAGAAGAGTAGAGGCAGACCGTCAAGCTGAGTGCAAGAACGGAAAATGGCTAATTTTTGACTTATACTCTTAGTAACTGACACGTTAGAATTATTCCCACCTCTGCACATACAGGGTAACTGAAGGTACTTGATTGAACAAAATGAGAGGGTTGATTGTACACCCAAAATGCAACAAAAAATGTTCAATGACCCTGGGTCCGATTTCCATTCTAAGTCGAGATAACTGATTTTTTCACGTTTTTTAGCATAGCACGGGTTTTCGCAACAAAAACAGCTGTAACTTGGGAAATAAGCGTCCTAAGTTGAATTCAACGACACCCCTGAAAAGAGCACACTTTTTTCTGTGCGATTGTGGACGTTTTGTTTTGTGATAGCGGAAGTTTTTCGGAGTAAACCGGGAAAATATAAAATATTTTCAAAAATATCCGTTTTTGATGTTCAAAGCAAGACAACAATAATAGCAACGTTGCTCCCAGCGCTTGGCAAATTCCTCTAAAACTGGATGAAGGCACTTAGTTTAATACTTCGTGCTCAGTCCTGTCCTTGGCAATTTTTTTAGAAAAATCCATTGTATTATACCAAACTATCTTTCCACAGGCACTCAAAATGGGCTCAATTGCCTCATTTTTTTGTATAACAATGGATTTTTCTCAAAAAATTGCGAAGGACAGGAGTAAACTAAGCAAATTGTTTCGCTGATTATTTCATTCTGCCCACGAAATCACTACACTGAGAAGGCGCACTCATGTGTTGTTCTCAGAGTCAATACTTGGCAAAATGCTTGAAAAAAGCGATACATTCGTGATTAAAGGTAAACAAAAGCGATAATTATCGGTTTCTCGTTGCAACTTTCAGTCCAAAATTGAGAAAACATAACTGATTCGTGATGTATAGAAGCCATTTGACGCGGTGGAATTGAGAAAAACGGAAATTCGGGGCTAAAAGTAAGAAAAAAAACCGCGGCTAACATTGAGAAAAAGGTTGATTCGGGGCGAAAATGGAGAAAAATGGCTAGTTTGGGGGAAAAAAAACGCTACATTACGGGTAAAATTAGTCCGCACCTAAAATTATGAAAAACGCTAATTCACGACAAAAAATTGAGATAGGTCACTATTTCGCGGGATAGAACGCCAATTTATGGGTAAAATTGAGGAAGAGCTTTATTTTACTGATCAAACTGAGGAAAAGTGCTAATTCAAAGCTCAAATTTTAGAAAAACAGCTAATTTACGGGTAAAGTATGGGAAAAGCGCTCATTTGCCGCTATTAAATTGAGTTACATGCCAATTCGCGGCTTCTTAAGCCAATTGTGCGTCTAAAATAGAGGGAAAGCGCAAAATTGAGTTACCTAGTTACAAATTCCCGTTATGAGCTTGGATCATAGAATAATTACTGTACTAACGTACAGAAGGGGCACTCTCAATAATTGTTGGGGGTATGTGACGCCAAGTGGATAGGCTTCTTCTCGCGGGGGGCTGTTATCATTGAGTCAGGTTATGATAGGACACCCCTCCCTTCTGGGCAATAACACCCCTTTCACCAAGCCCCTTTATAATTTCGGGTTTTTCTTTATTTTTGCATTTTAAATTCCCAGCACTTTGGCCTCTGTGCATAGTAACCTTGAATACTCGATTTTCGTAGCCACAAAATTGACAAAATGGCAAGAAAAAGCGAGGAAATAGTCGAGAAACAAAAAAAGTCTCGTGAAAAGTCTCCAAGTACTTTTTGAAAATAAATGGTCGACGTCTATTTAAAACAGCGGCAAACAAACAAAAATGTGTTTTTATTAACAATGCTGCCACCATATGATCACTTTCTCTGTTTACTTATTTTGAATAATAGCGTTCCCCATTTGCACAAAATTCTGCAACGGGGCTATTCATTTCCACCCGTCTTTTCCACTAACATATGATTTAATTCAGTGAAGACGGGTGGAAATGAACTGCCCAAATGCAGAATTTTGTGCAAATAGGGAACGCTATAATATGTTACGTTGGTACGAGTCTAACGGGGAACTTCCCCCCAAATGATTCTTCCCGTCCCGCCTTGAGTGTCACCCCCCTGGCTTGGATAAGGCACTATAAAACCTGAGTACTGCAACACGAAAATTGACACCATACTTGGTCCCTCATATGATTATATTTATCACCTGATCTCATTGACAAGTAGGATATTTTTATTTATTTCGACCGCGTTCCGCGTTTGTTTGCTGTTACGGTGACAATTTTTTCATTCATGATATTTTGTTTACCCTAACGACTGAGGGACCAAATATGGCGCTCAAATCCGTGTTGCAGTACCTGTGTTTTAAAGGTTCTCTAGCTTGGATGGAGCCTTGGGTAAACCACTATAAAACACGGGTACTGCAACACGCACATCGGCTCCATACTTGGTCCCTCATATGATTATAATTGTCACCTGATCTCATTGACAAGTAGGATATTTCTATTAATTTCCACCGCGTTTGTTTGCTGTTACGATGACAATTTTTTCATTCATGATTATTTTGTTTACCCTAACGACTGAGGGACCAAATATGGCGCTGAAAACCATGTTGCAGTACCTGTGTTTTAAAGGTTCTCTACAAAGTTGTATAGAACCCAAGTTCTTCCACTCATCACGATCTTCGGGTAACGGTGGTCATTTATAAAATTTGAAATTTTGATCCCGTCAGAGCGCACTTACAACATTTGGTCTCAACTTTTTCTTTAATAAAGTGTCTGCTTCACAAACTACATGTGAAGCAAATAACATTACAGCTGGATTTTGGACATTTTTCATTTTCACTGATAGAAGATTTTTTTAATATTTTGATTCTTTTCGATCCATTTTCTTTATAAATTAATTTAATTTCAACTTCGCATTCCGTCGTGTTTCGTGCCCCCGTGTAAAAAACCCAGCACAGCCAGAGAAACTGTAGATAGATGTCCGATAGTCGAAGGTAGAGCGCAAATTTTCAAAGTAAAAGTTCAAGGTGGGTTTGAAGTTATTTTGGGGAAAAAATTTGGAAAATGTATACAAAGCATTTTATGTATTATTTTCTGCAGATTGGAATGAGTACTTAAAATCCGTGCAGCACAAATAAGGCGTGAAAAATTATGCCATGTACTTGACGAAGGCTGTTTGGTGGGGGCGAGGGCGAGGTATACTATCTGCGTGAAACTCGCCCTCAACGTTCGGTCGGTTCTCTACCTTGGGTTGGATTCCGCTATTATTGAAATAATAAAACAATAAAATACATAATTCTTGTTTGTTAAGATATGTGATTGTGCAAATAAATGAATAAAAATAAACAACACATCCACATCCACCACCAACCGCACTACAATCACCATGAATTGGAGAGGCCGAGGGCGCGCTCGCGAAAGCAATTGCCTTACCTGAAGGCATACTTAAAAACGGAAACTTTTGGTGGGGTTTTCACGCGTTTTTGTTTCTATCTCGGAAGAGAAAAAAATAATCCAGAACTAAGCAGGCCATTCGAAAGCTGACAAACAGTAGAAGTTTTTAATAATTGTTTACACTTCCTACGAGGGCCATAAAAGAATTGACAGCCGGCTGGGGTACTGAGTTTTCTGGAAATCTAAGAAGCTATCTGTTCAGCAGCAATTTAAGCATTTAAATATTGATCGATTTAGAGATGAAAATGTCCAATCCTACAGAGAACGGAATGGCTTCTTTTAAATTTTAATGAGACCATTTTTTCATCAGGTACAGACGATTTACAAAGGAAACCCGTGGGTACATTAAAAATTAGGAAAACACCTTATCTTCAAAACCATAAGTAATCGGACCATGATGTATAGGGTCATTTTGGTTCCAAATGTGACCAAGAATCACCCATTTCATTTATGCCAGACTTTTCCGTTACACCCTGTATATGCTAAATTCCGAACAGATGGGTGTAGTCCATAGAAACGGAGAAATCGGACACAAAAAATACGAAACAACAGGATTGAAGGCCCGTAACACAAGCTCTATGTTCGCGATGTGTGGGGTCTATGGAACCAAACAAATTTATTCCCTCGAAAAATGAAGCATTTTGATAGTTTGCATAGACACCGCCCAACGAAAAAATAGAGCATGTGAACGGGACCTTACGTCGATTTGCCTTGATCATAATTCAGGCAGCGCTGCAGTTGGCCATTTTGGGAAACAGTTGTTGTGGGTTATTTCTTTAGAAACTAGTGGAAGACTGCCCACATGAGTTAGTTCCCAAGTGGCCAAAGACAGCGCTGCCCGAATTATGAAATGGCGAATAGCATAAGGTCTGTTCGCGAAGCTACACTAGGTTGCCCGAGGGTACACTCGGGCGCCCGAAAAGCGTTCGCGAGCAGACGAGTGTAGTTCAGAGCTACTCCGGACTCCGGGCTGCCCGAAGTTACTCCAATTTTTTGTTATAAATTGATAACTCTTATCTAACAAGCTACAGGAGTGAGAAAATATCACGACTGTTATGAATTTACACTGGCTGCTCGGAAAGGGTTCGCGTAACAAAAAAATCCTCGCTGCCCTCGTCTACACTAGCTACCCCAACCTGGCCTACACTTTTTCTCCGCGAACAGGCCTATAATGTTAAACTTCTTAGAATGAATACCCCTTTTATTGGCTGGTCCTATTGGCAACTTTTGTTCCAAACATGTTCCAAACACCTTGCTGGAACGAACCTATTATAATTCGCCTATTTCATAATTCGGGCAGCAGCGCTGTCGTTGGCCACTTGGGAACTAGCTCATGTGGGCATTCTTCTTCTGGTTTCTAATGGAAACTACCCACAACAACTGTTTCCCTAAATGGCCAACTACAGCACTACCTGAATTATGATCAAGGCGAATAGAAAATATCCCTAATATTTTTGGTCAATGCGCGATAATCTGCCAGTTGAAATGGTACCTATTAGAGTGAACTTTCTGGTAAAAACTCCCTAACATCATTGCCTTCTATTGGGAAAGGACACGGCAGGTTACGATCGAGTTGGCATTGCATTCTTATCTATTCCTGGTTGCCCCGTTCATGTAAGTTCTACATTGGAAGCTTGCTGCAAATCGGGGGTTTTTTTTTTTCAATAACTCAGTCTTGATGGCTTTGTAGGCATCAAAATTACGTAAAATGGAACTTAAGTGACTAAGCTGGGGGATTATCGAAGGAAGGATCGCCGCTATCTAATAAAAAAAAATGAAAGTGCAGTCCTTGCTCGTGAGTATCCAATCGCTCAACATTTGACATCTTGTCATCAATAAAAATCGGGCAACTTATTTCAATCATAGTGTCCTTTCTAGTACAAAGATTCATTAGTGGCAATTCGACAGACGTCCGTCATTTCCCGGCGATGTCGAGCTTGGGTAATGTAAATTACCTCGATGACGTGGTGAGTGCATTCACACAAGAGGAATTTCGCGATTTGAAATCACTTGAACCGCAACACGTCGACAGAAGTGGCTTAGTTAGTACTTCGGGAGTTCGGAATGCCGGAGACAAGGGCTTTGTGATGACAAGAGTGAGTTTTACGTTTTTATTCAAGAAAAAATGCCAGTTCACAATTTATTGTCGGTGCGGGAACGTAAATGCGAATGGGTGACTATACAGGGTGTAACGGGAAAACGGGGCATAATTGAAATGGGTGATTCTACATCATATGTGGGTCAAAAATGACTATATGGACCATGGTCCGATTATTGACCGTTTCCGAGAAAATCGCAGTTTTCCTGACTGCCAATGCATCAGGCGTTTTTTTCGAAAAGCGGTCGGTATCTTAACAACCATTAACCCTGGGGAAATTTATAGGACACCGTTGGAAAGAGCACAAAATTTCCTTTAAGATGGTCGTAAAGTTGGGGTAGTTCGTGAAATTTGGGCACCCTTAACACTCGGCTGAAAAGCCGCTTCCTTGAATTTCTCTATTCTTACTAGTCATTCACTCAGCCACCATTTTACTGACAGCTCTCGGAGGAAGAGTAGGACTTCAGGAAAAACTTCTACAATTATTAAGCTTTCAAATGACCTGCTTGCTTCGGGCCTTTGTCTCTATTCCTTTTGAGATACTGTTCGAAATACTTTAAGCTCCTGTCTAAATCGTTTGGAAACGTATGTTTGCGATTGCCACAGAACGGGAAAAATTCGTTTTAAAAAATGCTCTTCACGTCACTCAGGTTGGTGAGGGATTTTCTACTCGGTATTCGCTCGTTTTTTTTTTTTTGTTGTTTTTTTTGGGTCGCTCGACTTAGCTGTTGGGGGTCATCTATTTTAGCCCCCGTTCTATGCAGTTGACTTTGAGTTTGACTTCCGCTGTCTGTTTCCACCGATCTCTGCGAAATATCTGTCAAAGGAGAGGGTGGGAACGGTAGTGACTGTTGGCAGCTACCCGTGAATCCTACAGGTCAGAACCCTCAGGTTCTGAGCAGTGACCTGCCGTTTCAAGCACTTAGTATTGCCTTTTTTGGAGTTGGTCCAGCGAGGTAACCGGACTCAGCAGTCTTAACGGATCAAAAATTCACCGAAAAGGTTTGCAAAGAGCTTTCGGAAGCAAATTGTTTCCCGCTCGAGGGCAATTGTGAACGTACGTTTCCAGACATTTTAGACGAGTTTTCAAGTATTTCGAACTGTTTCTCAGAAGGAATAATGACAAAATCCCGAACCAAGCAGGTCATTTGAAAGCTTAATAAATGTAGAAGTTTTTCATGAAGTCCTACTCTTCCTCCGAGAGCTGTCAGTAAAATGACAGCTGGCTGAATAACAAGTAAGAATAAAGAATTTCAAGGAAGCGGCTATTCAGCTGAGAGTTAAGGGCGTCCAAATTTCACGACCTACCCCAACTTTACGATCATCTGAAAGGAAATTTTGTGCTCTTTCCAACGGTGTCCTTGAAAATTTCCTAGGATCAATGGTTGCTAAGATACCGACCGAGTTTTGAAGAAAACGCCTGATGCTTCGAAATTCAGGAAAACTGCGATTTCTCAGAAACTGTTGATAATCGGACCATGGTACAGATAGTCATTTTTGACCCACATGTGATGTAGAATCACCCATTTCAATTATGCCCCATTTTCCCGTTACACCCTGTAGTGGGACCAGAGCAATCGTCTCATTTCAAACCCTTTCACGTTGCCATCACGTCAATTTGGAAGTGGCTTAACTTTCAACTAGCGCGTTAGGCTCGTTTCACATATACGAGGTTTCACGCGGCGCGGTTTTGGCTGCCGCGTAGTGACTACGTACACCTTTACAAACGTGCGGTACATATTACTTGGTTCGATGAGAAAGTGGCATTCACGCGGATTACACGCGGGGGCCTCGTGAAACCGCGTTGGGAAATGCTTAACGTAGAATGTTCACGTGCTCCTTTTACTGAAGAAGATTACTTCACCCTGATGCTTGGAAGAGAATCGGAAGAAGGATAAACGGTCCTTTCCAGCCCTCGAGTAGCACCCAACAAACGCGTAGTTCACCGGCATTTCGTTCTTTTTGGATCGGTCGAATAAACGCCATTTGTGTATTATAGAATAAAAAGACCACGTTTTGATGATTCTCTAGTCAAAACTTAGGGACAAGACTTCTTGGCCGAGCGATGTGGGGAATACACATTCTGTTCTGCCTCAGTGACTGAAAACCGGAAGAAACTATCTCCGTCTGTGGATCAATTGCTTACAATAGACCTAAATTTCAGCTCATAAAACATAAAACAACTTTTGGAACGTTAAAATTAAGTAAATATAAATAAATCACTCAATACTGTAATAAATTTGGGGTAACCAGGAAAGGTAATATAACCCAACTCTTATCTCGTGTCCGTTCCCGATAGGGATCGGACACGGCAACGTTCCCATAGAAATCCCGCCCCGGCCAGTCTATCAAAGCATTTGTGGCATCCAAGAATCTACCAATCATGTTCGAAAGGAGTCCGTCCCCTATTCATCCCAATCAGGCCCATTTGTGTGCCCGCAAAGTTTTTCGTTCCTATCGTAACTCTGATTGGTTATAGGCAGACGAATTCACGGACAGATCCTGAATTAGAACACAGCACTGGGAAAATCATTTTAGTTCGAATATCTTAATAACGTTGGAACTTGTGGGAGGATAGAGCATTCAAGGACCGTCGATGAATGTCACTGATATCCTCCTGAAACGCTTAAAATTGAAATAATTTTGGAAGGAGTCCAAGTAAACATTATTTCAACTGATAACTCAGTTTGTCAAGATATTAATGACCGAAGAGATAATCTGCTAATGGAGTTGTTGAGTTTGGGAGCCAAGAAATCTGCACGTAAGCGTAACAGGGACAATTCATGCGAATTACACGAAACTTTTGATAGTCTTGACTTGCTTTTAAAACTAGGGGGAGGAAGGATACCAACAAAAAAAATCCTCCCTTTATTTTTTTTATTACTCAAGATAGTGAATTTACGATCGGAAAGCATTAAGTGAGCCCCAGAGTGGGGCAAGGCAGTTATCTGAAAGTGCATGGGCCATGTGTTCTCGTTCACTAGCGCAAAGCAGAAGTTAAAAAATAGACACAACAAATAGAAGATGGATACGAACGAGAGGAATGGAGAAAGCGTAGTATTACATTATTTGAATATTTTTCTGCTGAGTATTCTCGCGTCTGGCCTAGTAAAATTTAAAATGACGAAATAACGAGGAAAAAATAAGATTCGAAAACGAGGGGCGTAAGGGGCGGATTTGATAAAGCTTCGAGAGTACTTATCAATATTGAGATTAGATAACGGATCTGGTTATTTTCTGTCATTGATTTCTTGGAACTGACATTATTTTCAGTGAGTTTTGGTGAAATCAGAAATGTATCGAGTGACGAGTACACTCAGATTAATTTGATGACACTCCTCTCAACGGGGTATTTTCATTATCGAGGTTATGCGTTAATGGTCCAGAGCATAATATCAAGACGAAACACAAACAATGAACGTCGTATTGTGTACATAGAGTCAAAAATCCAAAATAAGGCGCTTCGGCGTGTCATACGAGCGACTAGTCAGTCAAATCTCTAGACAATAATACCCTTCCCCTCTACGAAAGAAGAGACAAGAAACAACGAACCAGGGACTAGGGTGGACTAAAAAGAAGGGAGTCGCGAGGATCCATTGGCTCGCAGGAAAGTCGGAAAATTTGAGGCAATCCTGTAATTCTTCAAGTAGGGATTAAACAGATTAGAGGCGAGAAAACCTGACGCATACAGGGAGCAATGGGAAGGGGTTGTTTCTGAGAGGAAGGGGGAACAAAGCCACCAACCATCTCTGGTTCAAAAAGACAATCGAAACTCACCGGGTTGCTTGTTGGCTATTTTGTTGAAACAGTTCTGGAACACTTCGTAAAGGTGCATCGGCTCGTCATCACTTGTCGCCATTTTACGACAAAAAAATAAAATAAAAAATACCGAGCGCACCCACCAAACAGCACAGTGAAGACGACTCCGAAGTCGCGCGCGGATGGACGCGGGGGCGGGAAGGGACTGACTGAGCGATGGGAGAAGACAAAAAAAAAAAAGAAAAGAAAAAAAAAAAGAGACGGCACAAGAGAAGTAAAAGAAAGGCCTAGTTCGGGGCGGGCACGTCTCGGGGCAGCACTAGACAACCGACAGGTCTATCGACGGAACCCCGAATAGCGGGTAAAACGCCTCGCGAAAACCACTCCATGCAAAGAGACTGGGATCGCGGCTACTCAACTCATACCTAGAGCGTTTGAAAGTGCGTACGTTCAAAGAAGATGGCGAGGGGTGGTGGTGGGGCAGAGGGCGATGATCACTGCCTTCACGCCGATTCTAAGCCAAGAAAGGCAGAACAACAAACACTTCGGCGCTCTCCTCGAGCAACAAAGTCGAACTGATCCAGGTGGTTGGCATCCCTGCCTTGTGAAAAGGGGGGCTGTTTTGGGGGAGAGAACTTAACGGCCCTCCCCTTTTCTATAAACAAGTTTTTTCATCCCCTCCCGCCTAAGAGCGCTCAAGTAGCCCAACGAGGATTAATTTATCTACACCGGCGTGAAGTTCCACGAAATACATTTTATTGGGACTTTATTAGTTGAACCATTAGGTCGAAACACAAGATACGACAAAATGATACAAAATACGCGGGGAGCACTGAGCTTGTGGCCATAATAATCGGTTCAAGCTCACACCGGGGGGGTTGCGAAATAAATTCAGACCCAAAACAATTCAACAAAAAGGAAACATTGTTTTCGTGCTGAAATAGTGAACAGAAAACCCTATTTTCCTGTTATTATTTCGAGCTCAAGACCAAGACAAGAATATAGGGTTCAGGATCCGTACAGCCACTAAGCAAAGCTAAATAGTTGGAAAACTGAACAGAATTTAGTTTATAATCATTTGAAAGCCTCAGCACCCAGAACACGAGCTGTTCCTCGCGCAAAAAAAAAAAAAAAAAAAAACTGTCCACTTGGAATAAAGTTACGCACGCGGTAGGTCCGCATTCTCAACGCAACTCTCTTCAACGGACATTACTCGACTCGGCCCCTCTATAACAGTGGCGTAGGTAGGAATTTGTCCTTGTGGGGGGGGGTGGATCAGATTAAAATCTTGAAAGGGTGAGGGGAGGGGGGCAATTTCACATTTTAGTCATTATTCCACCCAGCCAGCATACTCTTGAATCTGGACATCATTGCTGGCCACAAGGGCGGACTGGGGTATCGAGTTGCCGGGGGGGGGGGGTGCCTTGGTTAAGTGGTCGCTGGTAATTTCAATTTTTTTTTTCGCTGAATAATAACTTGTATTCGCAAATGAAATTATTCTGGAACCTTGCGTAAGCTCCGGTTTGTGACTAATGCGGGCCATCGCACCCACCAAACCGGAGAATTGGATAGGCAAAATTATATTTTCTCCCCCCCCCCACCCGACCACGACCCGTAGTTTCAAAGTATTCTCAATAAATTCATGAATCAAAGGGTGGTCCACGGCTACTAGTCTTACGATACCAATTTAAAAGCGTCTGAAATACACGATTTACGTCAAGCAAAACCAATCAGGCTATTGGGGCTAAATTTCCAGTTAGCCCCGTCGTAGCCCGTTCGTGAAGATCAGCGAAAGTTCGAGACGTTTGTCCTTTGAAGGCGGATCATTGACAGCCGCCCCCAATCTTACTTATAAGCCCAACGAATTTTATTCAGGTCATCGCCCCTCCTCGACCCCCTCCAACTGAAACCTAAACTCTACGCCTCTTCGTGATACGATAATAACCACGAAGGGGACAGAGTCCCTTATCTGAAACTCGACTTTGTCAGGTCCAAAAACAGATATTCGTTTGTAAATCCATTATTTATGAAAATAGGTGTACGACGATGGTCTAACTAATTGTGAGAGGAGCGCCACGCCCCTGGGGCATGGCGGGGGGGGCTGGGAAACCCACCTCTCCCGGGCCAGTCCGCCACTGACTGTCCTCATCACAGGCGCGGATCCAGCAGGGGGCTAATGGGGCTTTAGCCCCCCCATTGGGCTGAACCTCCCCTAACTTTGCCTAAACCCCACGTCTTCAAAGCCAAATTTCTGAGTTTTCAAACAATCTCAAAAGAAAATTCGTGAGAGCAAAGGGGGAAGGGCTTGCCACCATTCATGATCATGACCAATTCTACATGACTAGAATTTCCGCTTGGGAAGGCTATACACTCAGCAAAGTTATCTTATTTTGTGTTAAAGAAGTAAATTAATTAACTTATTTTACCCGGACGACACGGAAAGGCAAAGCCTAACACAATTCGAGCTTAGAGAAAAAATGGGCTCCCCGACGGGATTTGAACCCGTTACGGGTTTTTCTCGAAGCTCGAATTGTGTTAGGCTTTGCCTTTCCGTGTCGTCCGGGTAATATCAGTTAATTAGTTTACTTCTTTAATTATAACACCGGCGACAGAAACCCTAGTATCAATTATTTTGTGTATTTTTCAATTCATCTGCCGAGCTCCGTTGCAGCGTCGGATCTAGACCTTTAGGGCCCCAGAAGAAGATCAAGAAAAGTTGTAAACTGTCGAAAAGTGTCAACAAATAATCGGGACATACGCGGATACATCAGACGTGAATGCAGTGGGGTGAATTCCAAGCTGTTTCCCGGGGGCAAATTCGCTCTATTCTAGTTTCTTCTATACAGAAATACAGGATCCGCATTACAATCGTAGTTTCAAATCCCCAAAATTTGATTTTCTCGACCAATAACGGGTCATTTAGCTGATGATATGGCTGTATACGCTATACAGAGACCCATTTTTCATCACGAACTCACAATGCGATCAGAAACTGCGACTTAGCCTCAAAATATAGAGGTACATTATATAAGCCAAGGACTGAATAGTTGACTGATGAAAATTTAGTCTTTCAAACTGGATATTTTGCCTCACAAAAATTAAACATTAACCTCATGATTTTGCTCCGTAGGCACACGTTTCGCTACAAAAATCACAATTTGTCAGTTGTCACAGAAAATCGCACCGTAACGTTCAAACTTTTCCTAGACACTTAGTTCTTCAAGTACTATGTACCATAATAGAGAAGAATAGAACCAAGAACATCAGCCCTAAGGGTCCCACAATGCTCCTCGCCAGGTGGGGCCTTAAATCGGTAAAGGTAAAATTCAGTTTCTTGGCCAAAAAACTGGAAATTTTGTGGCGTGATATTCATACTAGAAAATATTACCCAGTTCCCGGAACCGGTTTACACAGGTTTTGTACATTACACGAGCAATCTTAGCACCTTGGACTAATTGTTTGGTCACAAAACCGGGAATTTTGACCGGTAACTATCGATTCAGCTCTTTGAACTGGCCCTTGGTTAATGAAACCGTGGTTATTTCGCCCTTCTTTTGGCAATAGTTGCCTCCAATTTTAACTTTTTTTCTTCGTACAACCCATTTTAATTCCTTGTGAACAAATATGTTCACCAACGCTATAACGCTAGAAAAATTTCATCTTAGCGGTCTTTGATATTTCAATGGAAAAATATACTCCGGCGGTATTTGATATTTCAACGGAAAAATATACCTACTCCTGTCCAAGAAAAAAACTGCTACAAAATTCGACAAATCCTTTAAATTTAAAATAGATTATGTGATTTTTATCCTCCTACCGCGGATTATGGTGAGGGGTGGGGGAATTTCAGTCTAGCCCCCCCCCCTGACGAAATCCTGGATACGCGCCTGCCTCATCATAGCCTCAATCTCACAGTTAGGGGCGACTTTTGGACTCTACCCGCAAATTAGCGCTTTTCTGGCCGAGTGTATCGTCGTTCTTCTCAATTTCAGCCGCAGATAAGCGGTTTTGCCCCACCCCCTCCCGGAGCATTAATTTGCGCATTTTCTCAACTTTAGCAACTAAGTATCGGTTTTACCCCGTGAGCGATGTTTCTTATTATCCACGAGTTCTGGCGTTTTCCTCAATTTGTTTTACCAGGGGATTAGCACTTTTCTCAGTTTTAGCCGGAAATTTCACGTTTTTCTTAAGTGTTTTCCACAATATTAGCCGCAAAATACGGGGGCTTTTCACGAGTTAGAAGTTTTTTGGTTCACCATACGCAATGCATGAGCGATTTTTCTCAGTTTACTCGCGAATTAGCGGTATCTTCGCCTATTGCCATAAATTGGCGCTTTGTTTCCAATTTCAACCTGAAAAGTTGCCTTCAGAATCCGCAAATTGGCGCATTTTTTGGCGCAAATTGGCGCAGTTTTTGGCGCAAATTAGAATTCTTCCTCAATTTCAACCACGAATTAGCACTTTTTTTAATTGCAGCGGCGACGCGTCGTAGCGTTTCAAACCTGTGAATTAGCGAATTTTCTCAATTTCAGTCACAGGCGCAATTTTATCTGTAAATTGGCAATTTTTTCCATTTTTAGCCGCAAATTAGCAATTTTCCTAGCAAATTAGCAATCTATCCATCCATTTCTGTCAAAAAATCATCGTTTTTAAATTATAAATTTCACGACACAATTAGTGATGTTTCTCAATTTTAGCAGCGAATTTTCGCTTTTTCTAAATTTTAGCGTCTCCAACCCGTGCATTACCCACCGAGTATTGTCAATTTTTGCCAAGAATGGGCGTTTGACTCAATTTAAGCTGCAAATTAGCAATTTTTTCCAATTTTTTAATTAAGAATTAGCACTTTTCTCCAATTTGAACTGAAAATTTAAGTTTTTCTTAATTTTAGCTGCGCTAATTGGTGATTTTTTCAATTTTTGCTGCGAAATAGTGATTTTCTTCATTTTGTATCCGCGAATTAACGTTTTTGCATAACTTCATATCTGCAAATTGCAAATTAGCGATTTTTCCCAATTTCAGCTGTGAAATAGCGTTTTGTGCTAATTTTACGGCCATTCAGGATCCTATTCCCCTTTTTCATACGCGAATGGGCGATTTTACGCCATTTCAGTTATGAATTTGCCATTTTTGTCCAATTTAACCTGAAAGCGTCTTTTATTTGTCAATATTATAGCCGTGTTTTCTCAACTTTAACCGCGGGGTTTGCCCAAATACAACACTTTTGCGTTCATTTCCGCAATTTATTCGCAGAATGGCCTCCATGTACCGCTAATCAGTGATTTTTTTCTGAATTTTTGTCTGGAAGTTGCATCGCGAGACCACGAATCAGCGCGTTTTAGCAGCTATAGCCACGAATGTTACCGATTTTTGTCTGATAGAGGGTCCGGGGTGAAACCCCTCCCCCCCCCCGGTACCACGGTACACTACTGCGTTGGGTCTGAAGTCCAGTGAAAAAGCTGGACGTACTCGGACCTTTTCGGGCTTCTTCAAGTCCAGAAAATCTGCTAAACCTAACTTCTACGCGAAACGCTCATGGAGATTTTATGGGGCTCTTCGTTATGGTACTAGTCCCATAACGGGGGGTAACTAGTCCCCCATATCACCCCCCCCCCCGGTACTTACGCCCCTGACGGGAACCGCGACTTGCCATTTCCTCAATTTTCCGTGAATTTTCGAATGTTCTCAATTTGAACACCTTAATTTATGATTTTTAGTTTCAGCCGCATTCCGCGATGTCCCCATTTTAGCCGCAAATAAACGATTTGTCTACACTTATAAACCGCCTAGCGATTTGTCTCCATTTTAGCCGCGATTCTCTGTTTCATCCGCGAATTAGGAATTTTTCTAAATTCACCGTGAATTTGTGATTTTACTTATTTCGGCCGCTAATTAGCGATTTTCCCCAAATTTATCCGTGAATTTGTGCTTTTTTCCTAATTTTATAGCCACGAAGTTGCCATTTCCTCAATTTTCTGTGAATTTGCGCATATTTCTGTGTATTTGTCTCAATTTGAACCCCCTAATTTGCCATTTTTCTTAACTTTAGCCGCAAATTTAGCCATTTGTCTTCATTTTAGCCGTTATTTTATTCTATTTTAGCTGCTAATTAGGATTTTTTTCAATTTTTGCAATTCGCGAATTATGGCGATTTTTCTTCATTTTAGGTGCGAACTAGCGATTTGTCTCCACTTTAGCCCCGAATTTGCTATTTGTCTCTATTTTAGCCGCGAATCAGCAACTTTTCTCAAGCTTTGCCGTGATGTCATGTCATGATTAGCGATTTTTTCACTTTTATCCATTTTATCCACGAATTATAGAGATTTTCCTCCGTTTTTGCCACAAATTAACAATTTTTCTCAATTTTAGTCTCGAATTAGCGATTGTTTTCACTTTTAATTCATAAATTATCGCTTTTTCTCAGATTGAGCCACGTACAACTTGTCTTCCGAAACAACAAAGCTCGCTTTTTCGCGATGTAACGAATTAGCGATTTTCATTTTTTTAGCCGCGTATGAGGCATTTTCTCCATTTTATCCACGAATTATAGGGATTTTTCTCCATTTTAGGCGCGAACTAGCGATTTATTGTCTCTATATTAGCCGCGAATTAGCTATTTGTCTGTATTTTAGCCGCGAATCAGCGATTTTTCTCAAGTTTTGCCCGGAACTCAAGTCATGATAAGCGGATTTTTTTTTTTTTTCACTTTTATCAATTTTATCCACAAATTATAGGGATTTTTCGCCGTTTTAGCCACAAATTAACAATTTTACTCCATTTTAGCCGCGAATTAGCGATTGTTTTCACTTTTAATTAATAAATTAGCGCTTTTTCTCAGATTGAGCCATGTACAACTTGTCTTCAGAAACAACGGATCTGAAAGCTGGACGACTAGCCACAAAAAATATCGGTGAAATTAAAAGTTCCTGATGGCAGAATATTCGTGATACTGCAAGTTTCACGTCTTTATTTCAGCAAAAACTGCCAGTTTCAGAGCTTTTTTAGTTTTTCGTGGACGCGAGCTTTGGGCAAGCCTGCCACGACTGCACCGATAACGTTTGAATTTGAACTAGACAATTTTTTTTTTTCAATTGAAATTGGACGATTTTGCAAAGTTGGGGTCGTAATTTTAGCAGAATATTTGCGAAATTGAAATTTTGGGGTCTTTGGGAGTTAATTAGTACAGAAAAAATTTCAAGTTCAGGACCATAGTTTTAACAAATTTGCAAGTGTCGAGGTTTTTTTCGTGGGGGCCGGTTTCAGCTGGCTAGCCGGCGGCTCTGTCCGAATCCAAGAGCCCGTGTCAAATACCCAGGAAATTGGATGTTCCATTGCCAAATATCAGCGGCAATGCGACTGCGCGCGTGTTTCAGGGCTTAATTTCAAAGAAACAGGAAGTTTTGAGTCTTAATTCCGGAGAAATTGCAAGTTAAAAGGATCATAATTTCGGAGACGTATGAAAGGATCCATTGAGTTCAATCCCCGGGCCCGAATATTCTACCCATGGCCATGCCAATATGCCACCCCCCCATAACAAACCATAATTCGCCCTGAGTCTCCGTGAATCGCAGTGTCCAGGACAACACAATCTCTTACGTAAAAGGAGGAATATCCCGCTCGGTCGAACTGATGTGGCTTGAATGAGCCAATAAAAGAGTTTTGGTCACTAAGGGGTTTTTTGGCCTTGGCCACCTGCAGTTCTCAATTCAGCATGGTTGGAGGGACTCTAAACCAGCGTCGTACAGCTGAAATCGAAGCATTTTGGAAATGGTCCAAAACGTTCATTTTTAGCCACTTTGTCGCCTCTTTTAGGGTCATTCCCTCCGAAACCGCGGGCATTTATCATTTCAGCATTGCCCTAGGCTCTCATAAATTGCGTTTGGTGCAGATCGGAACGCTTTTAGAAAATTGGCCTAAATTTTCGCCCACCTAACCACGGTAGTCCTGACCCATTCAAAATTAGTGCTTGCTATACATATCTACGATCCCACACTTTTTATATATGAAGGCGCGTTTACACCAAAAATTGCATCGTGTGAACAGGGCTTCAGAGGCGGTAATATAACGGTTGGCCCCTCGTTCCAGGGTGGCCAAATAAACCTTGCCCCTTCTTCACCCCTTAGAAAATCCTAGTCCGATGCTGTGCTTTGTCCTGGATTATTCCCCCTGGACCCCCCCCCACGAGTTTTTTAGACACTAACCCACCACCACGAATAACTTCCATTTCCCCCCTGATGACGTTTGGCTTCCACCCCCCCTAGCACCCTTGGAGTAAGAAAACTATGAATTATTTCGTTCATTATCTTGGTTCGAACTTTTTAGTTCAGAGCACGTTGTCTTAAACTATGTGCACGAAACAATAGTTACTAGTAAATTAACAGCTAAATTTGGTTGAAAATAGGAAGGCGCAGAGACGGAAGGAGAGAGAGAATAAAGAGAGGAAGGCCGGTGAGGGAACATTCTGTTCTTACGTTTACACATTCTCTATTCCGAGAAAGTTCCTCGTGGATTGAGAATTTCTCGAGAAAAGCCGTGACGCACTTTTTATTTTCATTACAGACAGGGTTATCATCATTTAGCTAACCCCTAGGGCCTATTTTGGGACGCTAACAAAGTTAGTGAATAAGGCGCCAGGGGGGGGGGGGTTATTAAGTACAAATTAGCACCGGTTCTCCACCCGTTCTCTCCACGAATGAGATCACATGATTTCTACACTAACGCAGCACTAGCAAAACAATGGATTATGTTCTAATGCGGAAAGGACGGATGGTTAGGTACAGTGCTCAATCTTATCGAATAAGCCCCCCCCCCCCGTTCGTTGCCATATGGATTGTTAACATGGCAAAAATGACAGTAAGATGAGGCGTGGACTGGGGAGAACCACTCAAGCCCTTATTCCCCTACTGCCCTAATGCAAAACCATGGAATTACCGTAGTGTTTATAGGCTCTATGGCCAAATAAGCGGATGTTTCGCCCCCAGAATGTTTTTCTACCTAAAATCGATTATTCACACATCGCAGACCATAATTAGCAACAAAATTTAACAATGCGGCCAACACGTTTCCCGCATCATTGATCAAAACGTTCATTCATCACTGTATGAAACAATGAACTATGTGCAACAAAAAACTCTGTACTCAGGCGTTATAGGGAAAATTCCATCCAAAAATCTTTATTTCTTGCCAAAATAGTGAAATCTATCCCCAATTGACAACTAAAGGACTCGACTACCGAAATTGACCGGAACTAGCCCAAAACCGGCCCTTCCGGGCAAAAAAATGACAATTTATTGGCCCCTGAATTGTGCTGCACGTCCAAAGCGCAGGAAGCGCTTAAAATTGGATATACTCGGGGGGAGGGGGGAAATCCTAAGTAAATCCTGATGATGTAGAATATAAAGTACGAAGTAGGTAAACAGTTTTTCTTTTTATAATAAAGCAGACATTTCAAACAAAAAATCCGCGTTAAATGTAGGGTGACCAGACGTCCTACTTTCCCCGGACAGGCGGACATGTCCTACTTTTTAGAGCTTCCGAGGACGCCCGCGGGCTCATTTTTCATGCGCCCGAGGCGAGGTCAAAAGTGTCCTCTTTTTTCGGCTCAACTTTTATAACGTCTGGTGAGTCTGCAACTTTGAACATCTTTCACGTTCACATTTAAACGAAGATGTATAGGGTAGGGATGCGCGCGGGGCGCGGGACGGGACGCGAGACGGGACTTGAAAATGGTTTGCGGGACGGGACGCGGGACAAAGCAAGCGGGACAAAGCGGTTGTCCCGCGGGAAATCGGTTTTGTTTTTTTTTTACTAAATAGTGAGATGAACTACAGAAACCAAATAATACGTTCGAACCAATGCAATGGAAAATTCATGTCTTTGTCCCAAAAACTTTCATTTTGAACACATTAAATACCTCTTATATTTTAACCTTCCCTTGCCCGTCCCCGCCATTCAATGCGAAGAATAATTTTAGTGAAATGCTTGTCTGCACGTTTGTAAAGGGCTGTATATCGGTACCTATATTGGACATGAAAGAAAGTGTTGACCAGTAAATTTAGCCTTCTAAATTCACTGTTCAAACATTTTTTATTAAATTTCGCAGTTGAAGAGCGTTAACTCTAACGAAAAATTTAACGTTCTTTTAACATTTTACATGGAATATTTTGTCTGTGGAACTATTTCTAGACATAGACAAAAAATCAGGCAGTTCGTTTCGTGCCTTCGACGAGTAAGCATATAGAGATGCCTTGCGCTAAATGTGGAGAGCAAGTCTCACCGAAAAAAATCCTGTGCTGTGTAAAATGCAAAAAAGACATTCACCCTACGTGTACTGATGTCCGCTCGGTTGATAATTTAAAAAAAATGGGTAAAAGAAAATTAGATTGGATGTGCGGAAGTTGCAAAACGGTGAAAATTTCAACAGAAAGTCTCGATGATTCGGACGGGGAGCGAGATGAAGATGTCGGTGGTAAGTCATCACATGCTCATCTTCCGGAAAATGAATTTAAAAATATGCAAAGTGGTGTTGATAAACTGCTGAAAAAAATATCGAAGTGTTCAGTGAAATTGGGTGACTTTGAATCAACCATTGACTTTTGCAGCAAGAAAGTGGATGATTTTTCCGAAAAGATTAAAGACTTGGAGAGAGAAGTATCGGCTTTAAGAAAGGAAAATGGTGAACTGAGATCCTTGAATGTTAATTTAGTTAAATGTACTGAGGAATTAAATCTTAGAGTAAATTTTTTGGAACAAAAAGTTTTGAGTAGTGATATTGAGATCCTTGGGGTCACTGAAACGAAAGATGAGAATGTTGTAAACATTGTTGAGATGCTGTCGAAGGAAAGCGGAATTAATTTAGAAAAAGGGGACATTGTGTCTGCTTTTAGATTGAGGAATAAAAATAAAGATAAGCCCGGTGTTGTTATTGCTAAGTTTAGAAATTCTGATTTGAAAGTCAATATTATTAGTGAGTTTAAGAAAAATAGGGGAAAAATTGTTTCTGCTGGGAACCTTGGAGCAAATGTTTATATAAATGAAAGATTGACAGCTTTTACTCGCCATATTTTTTGGATGGCGTGAAAAACAGCTAAAACATATGGCTATAGGTTTTGCTGGGTTAGAAATGGGATAGTTTACCTGAAAATGAATGAGACTGTGAGGCCAATTAAGGTGAACTGTGTCTCAATCCTCAAAAAAATTGATACAAATGGCTCACTTGCTGAATTGTTTACATAAATTAATTATTTTGTTTAGAGATATAATTAGGATTAAATTTTGTATTTTCTCATGGTAATTGATAAAGACGGTTTTGGAGATATTCTAGATAATTATAAGAGCATAAGCACACTTAAGTTTGATTCTATTTTTAAGGTAGGGAACTCTTGGAGAGGTTTGGGTAAAACCCCTGACCTTAACGTGATATGTTTGAATATAAGAAGTCTCAAAAGTAATTTTGATGAATTTCTAGCTTATATTGAGTCATGTTTCATTAAGTTTGATGTGATTGTTTTGACTGAAACCTGGAATGATGGATCTTTGAATTTCGAGATTCCGGGGTACCATGAGTATAAATCTAGTGGTTCTGTGAATAAAGCTGAAGGTGTTTCGCTATATTGTAGGAAGGAAATAATTATAAGGAGCGTTAATGAAAATTGTATTGGTGGCTGTAACTCAATATCTATTTCACTTCAATTAAATTCTTGTTTGATTACTGTGCATGCTGTGTATAAATCCTTTGGTAGGAGTATAGATGAATTTTTATTAGAATTTAGAAAGTATTTATCAAGCATTGACTTGTTGAAATCGAATAATCATATTATATGTGGTGATTTTAATATTAATATCCTTATGAATAATTCTGTTTCGGAGGAATACCTGGCTTTAATGGCGGAACAGGACTTTAATTCTGTCATAAATGGTGTTACCCGCGAGATGAGTGGTTCCTGTATAGATCATATTATGTTTATTCGGTGTAGAAACATAATTTGCCAAGGATTCATTGGCAATTGTGACATCACGGATCATTCTATTATTGGTTGTAGTATATTTTGCGAGAAAAGTGTAAATAAGTTAAGGAATAATTGGGAGGTAAAGGAAGTCGTGAGTGAAAAAGATTTTTGTGGCCTTATTGCAGAAGAGAGTTGGGCTGAGGTTATTGGTTGTGGCGATGTTAATGGTTCTGTAAATAAGTTTCTTGATATTGTGGATTCATGTATTAAAAAAGCTGCATCGAGTATTAGGGTCAAAATTAGTAGTAAGGATTTTAAAATTAAGAAGTGGATAACAAAGGGAATTGTTAAATCTATAAGAACGCGTGATAAATATAGAAAGAGACTTGGTAAAAATTATAGTGTTAAACTTGATATGTTATACAAAAAATATAGGAGTATTTTAAGAGATTGTATTAGACGAGCTAAAGCCTGGTATTATTCAGACGAGTTAAATACCGCACAGGGCAATCCTAAGAAAATGTGGCGTGTCATTAATGAGAGTACAAATCGTTTGGCTAGCGTGAATCCTCAAGTGTTCGAAATTATATCTAAAGATGGCGACATGGTTACTGATGATGTGGAAGTAGCCAATGAATTTAACACATATTTTTCTGGAGTAGGAAAACAAAATATTGATACTATTGTTAATAAGAAGAATTTCAAAATGGTTCCTGATTTTGTAACACGAGGAATGAAGAGAGTAAAAAACTCGCAGTTCCTAAACCCAGTTAGTGTTGATGAAATTAATAAAGAACTTGATAAAAGGCTTA
Source organism: Corythucha ciliata (assembly GCA_038030265.1). NCBI lineage: Eukaryota > Metazoa > Arthropoda > Insecta > Hemiptera > Tingidae > Corythucha > Corythucha ciliata. The sequence continues at coordinate 7,870,844 of CM075942.1, read as the reverse complement.
AAAAGAATAGCTCTAGTTTTAAAATTGGTTTGATTTCGAATGATTTGTTGTTTAAAGTGAGGCACTTCTTGGCTAAACCATTGGTATATATGTTTAACTTGAGTTTCTCCAAGAGTATCTTTCCTTCAGTTTTTAAGAAGTCTATTGTTATTCCTGTATTCAAGTCGGGAGACAGGAAACTTTTATGTAATTATCGTCCCATATCACTTACGTTCTGCCTAGCAAAGGTATTGGAAAGTTGTATCAAAAGAAGAATAATGTCATTTTTGACTAAGAATGAGTCTATCTCAGAGAGGCAGTATGGATTCCGGGAAGGTATGTCCACTAATAATGCGTTGTACCAAGTTAGTAAATATATAGCTGAAAATCTCGACGCTGGGAAGTATGTTATCGGGCTCTTTATTGATATACAGAAGGCATTTGATTCTGTTGATGGGACATTGCTGCGGAAGATGGAATGTTTGGGTATTCGGGGGCAAGTTTATGATTTAATTGCAAGTTACATATCATGTAGAACTCAGGTAGTGAGGGTCAATAAAAGTGTGAGCTATGAGATACCCAATGAATGTGGTGTTCCGCAGGGAACAGTTCTTGGACCATTGCTCTTTCTTATTTATATTAATAATTTGTTAACACTTGAATTGGTGGGGAAGACTTCTTGTTTTGCGGATGATACCGCTATCATTTTCCAGGGATCAGGTATAGAAGATCTTGGGGAGACAATAGTGAAAGACTTTAAATTAATTAAGAAATGGTTGGATTGCAATTTTTTGGCTGTAAATTTGAAAAAGACGTGTTTGGTACAATTCAGATTAAGAGATGAAATTCCGAAGTTGGGTTCGGCTCTTCACCATCACTTTTATAGGTGTGTTGGTAATTGTATGGAATTTTCTGATTGTTTTTCATTAGGGTTTGTGGAGGAAGTGAGGTACCTGGGGGTATTACTAGATGGTAGACTTAAATATGAGTCGCATGTCATTAATGTAACAAAAAGAGTGCGTAAATTGTTTCATGTTTTTAAGGTATTAAGGTCTTTTATGGCATTCGCTTTGATGAAGAGTGTTTATTACGCTCTTTGCCAGTCTCTGCTTAGTTATGGCATAGTCGCATGGCGTAATACCAGTAAATATATATTGAATACACTCTCAGTGGCGCAGAAAAGGCTATTAAAAATTATGCTATGGAAACCGTATGATTATCCAACGAAGTTATTATTTGAGTTGGCGGATGTTAGAGGTATTGAGGAGCTGTACTTATTTAATGTATGTTTAATGTTTTATAAAATTAGCTATACAAACTCGTTACCAATTATTTATAATACCAGATTGTCTAAGCAAACAAATGTTAAACTACCAAAGGTGAGGACGTCGTTGTTTTATAATCACGCGTTTGTAGTAGCTCTGAGAGTGGCACTTAATTACTGTGATTTCCCTAGTCAAGGTAAATTAAAGCGATTTTTACGAAGCTTAAAACTTAGTAACCTCGGCTTTAACTTATGACTGTGATGTTTGCGAATTATTGAGTTTTTTTCTGTTGAATATGTGTGATATGTTATGTTTTTGTTTTTGAACTTGTTATGTCATCCCGCTAATTTATTTACTATTTCTGATCATGTTCTATTATGTATTTGGCATTGTTGGGTTTCTATTGTTCAGGTATTTCTTCCTTGCTTTCTGCTGTAGGTATGTCTTAGAAAAGTTTAAATTATTGAGCCGTTGTATAGGTGGGTTTCTGTTTGCTTTTTTGGAATGTAATGATAATTAATCCAGTAAAAATAAATAAATAATAGGTACGAAGAAATGAGCTCCAGCTCCCAACACAAGGTTTCTTAATGGGAGCTGGCAGAAGAATTATATTGTAGGGTAATGTGAAAAATGTAATGATAAATAATCCTGTAAAATAAATAAATAAATAAAATAAATTAAAAAAACACGAAGAAAATCTTGCGGTTCTCCTCCATCCAGGTGTGAGGAGGGGGGCCATGTTGTCATTTTGTTGAAATTCTCCTCCACCTAATCCTTTCTCTGCATTTGCCCCCCCCCCCCATGGTTCATTGGTCAGACCACCCGAAAACGATTCTTTGAAAACATCTGTTGAGGGGGGGGGGGTATTTATCATGTACTTTTTGTCCCGTGGTACATGTGGGAAATCCCGCGCGGGACGGGACGCGGGACGGGACGCGGGACGGGACTTGAGTGCGCGGGACGGGACGCGAGACGGGAACTCAGCAAAAAAATGCGGGACGGGACGGGACTTTTCATTTCCCGTCCCGTCCCGTCCCGCGCGCTCTCCTAGTATAGGGGCTTAGCCGAAACTTCCCGTGTCCACGTTTCACGATTCTTATATCCAGCACGTTCTCTTGAAGCTCACCCATAAGCCAAATGTTTCAAATTTAGCACCAAATTTCCTATCGCAATTTCGCGGTTTTTCCAGCTTTTAAAAACTTAATTTCGTGGGTTTTACCATTTTTAAAAACTTTGCTCTTTTGTAAACTATTTTTACGGACTTTCGCTCTATCAGAGCCCAATTTCGTTGGATTTGGAACCCAAATTCAAGAAAAAATTTGCCTGATCAAAACCCAAATTTCGTGGCTTCAGCTATTTATAAGGTCAGTTTCGCAGGTTCCGTTAAATTTAGGAGGAATACGAACTTTGCCAAAACAAATTTTGGTATATTCGGAGTTTTCGTCCTCCACTTTTGTCTTCCAAGTATTTCAAACTCGAAACCTTAAAAATCCAATTCACCGGATTTCGCGGCTTTTAAAACCAAATTTCGTGGGGTCTGCTCTTACTAAGAAACATCAGTTTTGCAGGTGAATTAGCTAATTCAGAAAATAAATTCTGCTCTTTCAAAAACCAAATTTCCGTACTCGGCTTTATTATGCAGAACCCAAATTTCTTCATTTTGTTACTTAAAAATACCAAGCTTTGCGGACTTTCGCTCTTTCAATACCTACCCATTTTTGCGGATTTCGCTTCTTTCAAACCGAGTAAACAACAATTTCAACATTAAACTAATTTTTTTAAGCGTCCTACTGTTACACCCTACATTCCATAACTAGCGTACTACTTCTGTCCTACTTTTTCATGCCTGGCGTCCTCGGAAACTACTTATACATCTGGTCACCCTAGGTAAAGTAAATGGCCGGAATTCACCGAGGCGGAATCCTCTATATGTATAGCACTGCAAAGGCGAGCTGATTTTCACAACATTGCAACATCCCCCCAAAGAACACAATTCGTGTTTTATTACGGCCATTAAAAATGCTTAATTTTACGTACCTTTTTTATTAAAAAATTATGCTCTTCATTCTATTTTATTTTTCTTGAATTTTTCTCAAGTATAACTGTCAGAATGAGCACTTACGTCATTCTTTTTTGTTTTAAACGTGTGTATTATTCGAACGAAGGGGGGTTCAGAAAAAAAAAAACTGATAATTTGTAAACCACTTCCGAGGGAGACATGCTTTAATTCACTATTGTCTCCCCGATATTGTCAATAAAAACACAAGGCAAACGTGTTATTTTCACCTCGACCTGGAAGCTGCAAAAATTGGCCCTGCTGGGCTAAGGCGAGAAAACTTTAATTATTTTAATGGCTTCATCCTGTGGCCCTGAGGCGATGTATAGTATTATACTATAGGTACGCGCGAATTTTCTGATCATCCGGCCAAATATCAAAGATTAAATTATTTTACCTGACTTCTTGTCATTATGAAGCCTTGGCTTCTTGCTCTTATTCATTGCAAAATTTGGTATACAATTCACAGCTAATTGAATATGATTTCTATTGGTTTCTCAATTCTCGCTATTGATAACGCTCTAGCTTGAGTTTGGTAATATGTGAATTTTAGGGGGGTTATTGGAATTATGAACATTTCTTCCCACAAAACCAAATCGCATTAATAATTCAATTGCGGGTTGGTCGAACCTAAACCCACAATGACTTTCCAGATGATCGTTTGTCCATTCCATGTGCCTTCTGTCAGTTTGCAAAAGAACCCGAATTACAGAAAATGACCAGTCAAATAAAATTTGAATCTGAACGATTAGCCACTTACCCTCAAAACGCTGAAATTATTGTTCTCATCAACCCCCCCCCCCCAACAATCCGCCATTCTTCCATCACGGCATACTCAATCCAATTGGTTCCTGGTCTGGTCCAACATTATGGATCACCGTTCTTTTTCCTTTTTAACACTCACACACACACCTCCTCTCTCTCTTTCTAATTTTCTCTCTAGAACACCTGTCTTTTGATGTAGGCATAAAAAAGAAAGAAAGAAAAAATTCGCTTCAGCAGCTGGCGGTCGGAAAGAGTGCATTTCATTTCGTATACGGATAACCTAAGCCGTCCCAGAAGTAATAATGTTGAGACCATGATTTGTTTCGTTAATGTTTGACCCTCCCTCGCACTGTTTGCTGCCGGGTTTGTTTAAGCTGAACTTGATGGGAATCAAAGGCTACTTCAAAATGAAATCATCGTACCGAATATAATGCTTCTGGAACCAACTGGTGATTTGTAGTGATTTTTTACCAGTTCAAGCCATATTACCCCCCCCCCCCATCCAAGTCGATCGATTTGGCCCAAAAACAATACCAACCGAGGTCATATGACTACTGATTTCTGGGCCAAATCTCGTTACGCTAAATTAACTTCTTCGAGAGTCATGGGCGTAGATACGGGGAGATATGGGGGGTTGATCCCCCCCCCCCCAGAGCTACAAGTATACGAACGAAGGAGCACTAGCACCATAACGAAGAGCCCCATAAAATCTCCAAAAATGAGCGTTTCACGTTGAAGTTAGGTTTAGCAAATTTTCTGGACTTGAAGCAGCCGGAAAAGGTCCGAGTACGTCCAGCTTTTTCCTTGGACTTGAGACCCAACGCAGTAGTGTACCGAGGTACAGAGGGAGGGGGGGGTCGCCACGGACCCTATATCAGACAAAAATCGGTAATATTCGTGGCTATAGCTGCTAAAAAGCGCTGATTCGTGGAATCAGCGCACGATCCTGATCGTGGGATAAATTGAGGAAATCAACGCAAAAGTGTTGTATTTGGGCAAACACCGAGGTTAAAGTTGAGAAAACACGCTATAATATTAACAAATAAAAGACGCTTTCAGGTTAAAATTGGACAAAAATGGCAAATTCACAACTGAAATGGCGTAAAATCCCCCATTCGCGTATGAAAAAGAGAATAGGATGCTGAATGGCCGCAAAATTACCACAAAACGCTATTTCACAGATGAAATTGGGAAAAATCACTAATTTGCAATTTGCAGATATAAAGTTGTGAAAAACGTCAATTCGCGGATACAAAATGAAGAAAATCACTAATTCGCGGCAAAAATTGAAAAAATCACCAATTAGCGCAGCCAAAATTAACAAAAACGTTAGTTTTCAGATCAAATTGGGGAAAAGTGCTAATTCTCAGTTAAAAATGGAAAAATTTGCTAATTTGCAGCTTGAATTGAGTCAAACGCAAATTCTTGGCAAAAATTGACAAAACTCGGTAGGTAATGCACGGGTTGGGAACGCTACCACGCTGCTAAAATTTAGAAAAAGAAAAAATTCGCTGCTAAAATTGAGAAACATCCCTAATTCTCGAATTAAGTGTCGTAAAATTTATAACTTAAAAATGATGATTTTTTGACAGAAATGAATGGATAGATGTTAATTTTTTGGTTTGAAAGAAAAGAAAATTTACATTTATAATTTAAATTCACACCTTGTGAAGGATTTTTTGTGGCTAAAATTCAGAAAAATGGCAAATTCAGGCATGGCTATAGTATAATGTTAAAAAATACGCTAATTCACGGCTAGAACTGAAAAGAAGCAATGATCTATACCTATAAAAGTTATATAATTTTGCTAATGCGGCGGTAAAGTGAAAAACCGCTAATTTGCGGGTAATATTTAGAAAATAAAATAATCAGCCTGGTCAAAATTAAGAGAAAGGTTAATTTTAAGCCTAAAAATTGAGAAAATTGCTAATTTGCGACTAAAAATAGAAAAAATCGCCAATTTACAGCTAAAATTGCGCCAAACACTAATTCGTGACTGAAATTGAAAAAAGGGTTGGAGACGCTAAAATTTAGAAAAAAAGAAAATTCGCTGCTAAAATTGAGAAACATCACTAACTCTCGAATTAAGTGTCGTGAAATTTATAATTTAAAAACGATGATTTTTTGACAGAAATGGATGGATAGATTGCTAATTTGCTAGGAAAATTGCTAATTTGCGGCTAAAAATGGATAAAATTGCCAATTTACAGCTAAAATTGCGCCAAACACCAATTTGTGACTGAAATTGAGAAAATTCGCTAATTCACAGGTTTGAAACGCCACGACGCGTCGCCGCAACAATTTTAAAAAAAGCGCTAATTCGTGGTTGAAATTGAGAAAAATTCTAATTTGCGCCAAAAACTGAATATACTCCAATTTGCGGATTCTGAAAGCAACTTTTCAGGTTGAAATTGAAACAAAGCGCCAATTTATGGCAATAGGCGAAGAAACCGCTAATTCGCGAGTAAACTGAGAAAAATCGCTTATGCATTGCGTATGGTGAACCAAAAAAATCCTAATTCGTGAAAAGTCCCCCTATTTTTTTTGCGGCTAATGTTGAGGAAAACACTTAAGAAAAACGTTAATTTCCAGCTAAAACTGAGAAAAGTGCTAATCTCCTAGTAAAACAAATTGAGGAAAACGCCAAAACTCGTGGATAATTAAGAAACATCGCTCACGGGATAAAAACGATACTTGGATGCTGAAGTTGAAAAAATGCAAATTCGTGGCTATGGGAGGGGATGGGGCAAAACCGCTATGATGGGGCGATAAGTCGCTGGTAGAGTCCAAAAATCGCCCTTAACTGAGAGATTGAGGCTATGATGAGGCCAGCAAGATGTCCAGATTCAAGAGTGTGGTGGCTGGGTGGAATGATGACTACAATGTGAAATTACCCCCCTCCCCTCATCCTTACGATATTTCAATCTGATCCCCCCCTCCCCAGGACAAATTCCTACCTACGCCACTGGTTATCGGATCTCTCAGTCACTTGTAGCGGTGTAAAGGTCTATTCCACGTTGCGTGTTCTGGACGGTTGTAATAGAATAGTGAAACACATGTGAGACGAGATGAATTTGACTTTGACAGCTAAAATTTATGATCACACGGCTGTGAAATTCGTTCTCATCTCGTCTCACACGTGTTTCACTTTTCTATTACAACCCCCCTGGACTTACCTAGGCAAGCTGGGAAAATTGTCGGGGATTGCCGACCCGCGACTCCAACATCCTCTACGCTACCCGGTCTTCCTTCATCGTCCGTCTCGACACAACCTTCGTCTCAAGGTAACGACGACTATTCCTCTTTGAAAGAGGAGTTCACTACTTTCAAATCCGACACAACGTCTAAGTTCGACGTATTATTGAAATGTTTTCAAAATAATGTCAAAGATAATCATAATCAGTATCATCAGCCAAGACATCGAGGCCTTTAAGTGCGTCTAACGAGTCTGACTGGACAGCTACTCGCGTCGCCCGGGAACTGTAGCCCGTTCACGGATATAATGAACAAAAGTGCCTATTAACGCCTAAAATTGAGGAAATACGGCCATTCGCGGCAAAAATTGAGAAAACACGCCAATTCAAGGTTTCGTGAAGCAAAGTCCAGGCCGAAATTAAGACCTAATTAAGGCCTTTTCACCTATAAAATTGAGAAGTAGGGATCGTTCAGGGTGGAATTGAGAAAAAGCACGCGTTTGCGGCTAAAATAGAGGGAAAACGTGGAGAAACTTATTTGTGTCTCCTCTCCTTCTTGTGAAAATCTCCGAATCCGCGCCTGTAGCCCTGCGACATTGTTTTCGGAGTCAATCCTGTAAAATTGGCTTTTGATAGAGCAAGTCCAGCGATATTCAGATCTTTGAGTGCCAATAATCCGAAAAGTCAAACTGAACCCCCACCCCCACGGCCAAGCGTTAGTCAACTTCCAATTCCTTAGTTCAAATCCTTCATCCTTCTTTCCTTCCTTAGAAAAGCCAGATAAAATATGGATTTGCTTTTATCGCTTACACGTTTCGAATAGCTGAATATCTGCGAAACTGCAAGGTTTAACTAGCGGCTAAGTGCTAGTTTCGGTAGATGTAGATGAATAACGGCGAAATAGGAAGTTTCGGAAAATATCCGGGAAATAGGAGTGTCAGAGATAAATAGTACCTAGTAGAAACTGTAAATTACGGGTAAATCAAACTGGAGTTGCAGATGAATGCTAAAAAGGGATTAAAATATACTTAGGTGCCTTAAAGATTGGCGAAACCCGGAGCTTTAAACTCCAGGAGTCAAGGGTTGGCGACCCAGAGGTTTTTTAAAGAAACAGAAGCAAGGCTTTTTCAACCCTTTTCTTCCACCTCTCTCAACATCTTTACCGCCCAAGTGCCCAACCATTCTGCCCACTGTCCTGTTGCCTGTTGTTCTAAATCTGCAACGCTTCCAACCAAACTTAAAAATTTCATTGAGTGAGTTAGAACCCCTCCCGCCCACATTTTCGGCAGTGACAAAGTAACAAACAATGTTTATCCCTAAATATTTACACCCTGATTTGGTCAAGTACCTCTTTCGCCAGTAAGTAAGAAAAGGTCCGGTCAGAAAAATACTCGGCCACCCACGGAGAAGCGAGGTCTTTTCGAGGTATTTTGGCAAAGAAATCTTGAATTAACGGAATGGATTGCGAAATCGGAGAAACATCTTCAGAACAAGAAACTGGAGGTCGCCTCTGAATCTGGTATACCTAAAAAAAAAAATTGTAGTTTGCAAAATGAAGGAAAAAATATTAATACCCTGAAATATACTTCGGTTTTCACCGGTAGGTGTTCTCGGGTAACGGGGCCTTGAACGGAGCGTCACGCTGTCGCTTGAAGACGTTGCAAGCACTGGCTGACGGTTCGTTTGTTGTTCCATAGCCATATAAATCGCCTGTTGAAATTATGAGTTTGATAGTCTTTCATGGGGGTATTAGTTCTACAGCGTGGCATGACCGAATCCTTCGCGGTATACCGCGAATATACTGCATTCTGGCACTTCAAACCAACAAAACTACGTTTTCTTTGTCTCCCGATATGTGTAGTAATAAGTGGTGGGGGGTTAACAATCGGTTGTTATAATTTCAACATTGTGGTCAGAATGTTGCGATGTGTAGTGTACTGGGGGCCTATTCTCAAACAAAAAAAAAACAATTTTTTTCGTAGTATGTAACATGTAAATTGCATTCATTAATGTTCGAAAAAATTTGCTTTTTTTGTTATAGCGTTTTCCATTTACATAAAAGTAGGCTCCGGAGCAATCAATTTCCACCCGTCTTCTCCATTAACATATGTTTGATTCAGGGAGGTCGAGTGGAAATGAACTGCTCGAGAGCAGAAATTCATGGAAATGGAAAACGCTATTAGACAATAGGCCCCCTGGATATGACTTTCATTTTACACACTTTCACAAGACCCTGCACATGTTAGTTTATGAAGTCGCACGAAAATTTTGCGAACAACAAACAATCTAATCGTAGGGCGCGCTTTTTCGAGACTATTAGACCAACCTTGTATTTTCTGTAACGCTGTTTAGCTACGATCAAATCGTCGCTCACTTTTTTCAGTCTTTTGTCCAATTCTTCAACGTACTTCTTTAATTCTGTATTGATAACACAAATGAACGTAAAATAAGGATTTCAATAACACTAAAACATAAACGAAATGCTTCTTACCTCTGTTTTGCTCCTCCAAACGCATTGTGGACTGAATACTCAAGTTTTGGTATTCATGAACGACGCCATCTATGTGAGCTCGCCTCTTTAATTGCATTTGATGATTCCAAAGCTTAATGGACCGAGTGACGTAATCAATTGCCTTGTCGGGGCGAATCAAACACAGAAACAACTATAAAAAAGAAATATAGCAATGCTGACCGTTATTTCCCTCGTGTACAGGGGTCGAAATCACCGCAAGCTTACGTCGGACGGATTCAAATTGACTCGGTTGATGTCTGCGTCACGATGTAACGCCTCATTGCACGCGGGGCATTTCACACGAGTCGAACTAATCGACGTCGGACGAAAATACAACTCACCGTGCTCGTCGCAAAAAACATGAGAACAGCGTGTAACCCACGCGACGCGAATAATGGCGCTTCGACAGTTCTTTAAATTGCAGCACATGAACTCGGCACTCATTTTTACCTGTGAAAATATATTTTTTTAAAGGTGTCTTAGATAACATATACATCACCGAAGGGCAAAGTTCTCACGTCTGCACTGTAGCGCACCTTAAGTTCGAAATCATTAAATTAAAAATTGAACAAACTCTCACTCATCACTTTTTGGATAACGTGTGGTACAGGTCGAGAAATCGCTGCTTTTCGGAAGCAGGTACCGGTTATTTTTAAAAACGGACAAAAAATCATAAATTCTAAACGGATCCAGATAGGACACTTCCGAAAGTGCCATACTCTACATTATAGACGTAGTTTCACCTAAAAATGTTTTTTTCTCGTACACGAATCCACCCTGTACTATTAAGCCATCGACTTTATGGCAGCGAAGAGGTATCCTTTTCGTGGATAACCCTTTGCGCTTCTTTCCTTTGCTTGCTCCAAAAACAGATGGGGGCCCGAAGTCTCCCCAAGTCCGAACTCACCCTTTTATTCATTAGTTTCTGAAAGCAGGACTCGATTTAGGACGTGCGTAAATATAGCTTGCTGTATCTCAGCAACTATTAGGCCTGTTTCACACGATCAACAGAAATCAACACCACACCACAGCTAGCGTACGCAAATAAGATACGCCTTTCACAAGATCAACTCAACACTCGTCAATTTTTTACGGGCGGGGGTTGTGGTGTGGTGTTGATTTCTGTTGATCGTGTGAAACAGGGCCTAGGCCGACAAATATGGTTGACTATAGTTTAAGTATTTTCTTTTATTTTTTGAAAAAGTGTAAATTTGATTTTTACCGTTTCTTTCAAAGACAAATCTTGCAGAGTCTTGGGCGGTAAAGACCAGGGCCGAATCATAGGGGGGGCGGGGACTACCGGGGCTTTAGCCCTGGGCGGCAAATTTCGAGGGGCGGCAAAATTTGAGAAATACTTTTAGGCGAGGGAGGGGATAAGACAAATCGAACCAGAAGAGATAAACAAAAAAAGAAAGAAAATTTGTTTGTTTTTTTATCTCTCTCCTTTTCCTCTCATTCCATTCTTCGCGCCCGTACTGAGGGCTCCTGTACGCACTGCCAGGAACGCTCACACGAAGCCGCCGCAGATTTATAGTGAGTTATGCAATAGCAGGATCAGTGGCGAACCTTCACCAATCTGAGCCCGGAGCGGACATCTCTACGAGTCTCCTGATCATCCTTTGTTTGGCCAAATTGCCGAATTCAAGGATTTGGTTCTTCAAAAAAAAAGAATTTCGTGGTTTTTAAACACCAATTTCGCGAATTGGGCGCTTCCAAAAACAATTTTATGCCTGTAGCACTTTCAACCCAAGTATGGATGTTTATACTTGATCGCTTAATGACCGCTTTTTCTCAATTTTAGCAGCTAAACTTGAGCTTTTCCCTAATTTAAGCCGTGAATTAGAATTTTAGCGGACAGTAGACGCTTTTTCTCAATTTTGTTCCGCGTATGAGCGACTTTTCCATCTTTTAAACATGAATTAGCGCTTTCTCAACTCAAGTAGCGTATTGGCCGGAACTACACACCACGGTTTTTTCTCAATTTTGGCCTGGAAGCTAATTGATAATTATAAATTATAATTAAAAACTAATTGAGAAAAAGCACTTATTACAGCTAAAAATTAGAAAATGCCAATTCGCGAATAAATTTGAGAAAGCAAATTAGGGAAAAAACGCTAATTCTTGGCATTAATGTTTTAGTGATCTAGGGCCCCGCGAAATTGGTTTTATAGCGAGCAAATCCAACGAGATTTTAGGGTGCCGGATGGAGACTTTAGGATGGCTCGAAAATCATGTTTTTTTTTCAAATATAGCCGCGCATTAGAGCTTTTGCAAAATTATTTCACACTTAGGCCCGTATGCCAAGTCGTTCCTCGAATTTTCGTCAACCTCAAAGCTCCCTCACAAACTGGGAAAATTATAAAATGACATGTGATTCTACAGTTTGCGAGGAAGGTTGGAGTCGAGGAAATTTCGAGGAGTGACTTAGCATACGGGCCTTTAGCCATGAGTATTGAGTTAGCACTTTTTCTCTATTTTAGCCGCGATTTTTTCAATAGCAATAAATAGTGGATTTCTCATTTTTAGTCCCGAATTAGCGCTTCTTCTTAATCTTTGGAGCTGCCTCCAAAAATCGCTAATTGGCGTTCTCTCAATTCCAAATTTGAATATGAGCACTCTTTCTCATTTTTAGCCGTGAATCAGCACTAGCATTCTGTCCACGATTATATCACATTTAGCCATGCACGAGTCAGTGCTTTTTCCTCATTTTAGCAGTGAATTAGCAATTTTTCTCAATTTTAGTAGCGAACTTATGCTGAGCAGCGATTTATCAGCGAAATAACTGTGTATTCACATAACTATACCGATGAATTAGCGATTTTTTCTCAATTTTAACCTAGAAACTGGGTTTATCGCTATTTTGAGCGCGGATTAGCTAAGGACCCCCCCCCCGCAAATACTTTTAGCCTCCTCAACACTTCGTCGTGGCGCTACAGGTTCCGGATCAAGAGCAAATAAAACCCTAAAACAGGCGTGGCCAACCCAAGTGGTGGGCCATTTCTTGGCCCTCTGAGCCTTTCACAATGGCCCGGCCTGTAATGGTAAATAATTATTTTAGTGTTGGGTTTTGGCACCCCCCCCCTCCCTCCGGATTCTTGTGCAAATGGAAAACGCTACAATTCACGCCTCCTCATGGGAGGCGAAAATTGAGAAAGCGCACTTATACGCTGTTCTTGGGGGCAAATAAGCGGATATAACTTTGAAAAGTGCTAATATTCGTGCCCTCTTGATCCAGACCAAAATCGAAAAACGCAAATTTTTGGCTGAAATTGAGATAAATGACTAATTCACGGCCTAAATTATTGAGAAAAATCTCCGATTCATAGACAGAAGCGAGAAAAGTGATAAATCGCGGCAAAAATAATGGCTCTTTAACGGCTAAAATCACGAATTCACGGCAAAATTGGTGAAAATCGCTAATTTACAAATACAATGGGGGAAAATCACTAATTCACCGTTAAAGTTGAGGAGAAGAGCTGAAGTGTGGAGCTTGTTCGCGGTGAAAAGGGAGAAGACGCCAATTCTCGGCATCTGAAGGTAACTTCGTGGCTAAAAAAAAATTAAAATCGCTAATCCACGGCTAAATGAGGAAAATATGTGCTAATTCGCGGATAAAAATTCAGAAAATTCGTTAATGCGCGGCGAAATTAGGGAAACAAAACTCTCATTCACGGCACGCTAGGAGGCGCTAATTAGGTTAAACGTCAACCAGTGGCGGTTTACGGGGAGGGTTTTGGGGGTTTCAACCCCCCCCCCCCCCTAAGAAAATGGTGCCTACTGTGGACTGTTGAATGGGGAGCTGCACAGATGATTCTTTGACCCGCAATTCGCAGCTATAAAGTGAAAACTGCAATCAATCACTCAGAACCCTCAACTAATGTTGAAAAAAACGCTCATTACAGCGGTTTTTCGAGGTAACATATCGGGACTGAAATTGAGTAAAAGCGCTAATTCACATATAGAAATATGAAAAAATCACTAATTCGTGGCTAAAATTTAGAGAAACTCCTAATTCACGGCTACAACTAAGAAAACTGCTAATTACTTCCCACCTAAAATGGGAATTAAACGCTTATCCGCGGCTGAAAATAGAGATAAGGTTCAATTCGCGGCAAAAAGCGCGTATTATAGCAAGTGAAATAAAGAAAATCGCTGATTCGTGGATCAATTTTTAGAAAATCCACTAATTCGCAGTTCACCGGTAAAATTAGAAAAACATTTGGCGGCTACGGTGAGAAATAGTGTTAAGTCGCGACAAAAATAGTAAAAAAGCGCTGCCAAAATGGAGGGAAACGCTACGCCACGGAATCACGCTCACTCACAGCTAAAACAACAGAGACAAACCGTTTATTTCCCGTTAAAATTGAGGAAAAAAGCTTATTCGCTGCTATAATTGTAGAAATGCGTTATTTCGAGGCATAAGTTGACAAGAAACTCTCTTTCACGACTATAAAATGGAGAAAAACGATAATTCGCGGATTAGGAGGCCCACTAATTCGGGGCTGAGAGCTGTAACTGGCGGGTAAAATTAATAAATAATTCGCAACTGAAACTAGGGAATACCTCTGCGGGTAAAATTGAGAAATGGCGCTAATGTGCGGCAATAGAGATGAAAAATCGCTAATCCACATGACTGAAAAGTGAAGAAAAATGCTAATTCTAGGCTAAAATGGAGAAAAGTCGGAAACACGCTGCTGAAATTGAGGGGGAAACGCTTATTTGTCGGATACATTTGATAAGACACACTAATTCATGGCTAAAACTGAGAAAGACCGCGCGCTAATTCCAGGCTAAAATTGAGAAAAATCGCTCATTCGCATCTAAAATAGAAACGGACGCTAGTTTACGGAGCAATTTGACAAACTCCGCTAATTCGCAGCTAGAATAGAGGAAACGCAATGATTTGCTTGTATTATAAATACTCTAAACTGGTAAATTCACCGAAATTAAAACCCATAAATGTCCAACTTACTATTTTTCGGGAATTTGTCAGGCTTTGCTCTAATAAGGCCTGTTAGCCGGAGTTTCGCTGCCAGGTAAAAGGCCCCAAAACTTGCAATTTTGCTAAAATTAATATAATTAAGGCCCTAAACTTTCATTTTCGAGGGAATTGAGACAGGAAAGTCGCATTGCCGTGGATATTAGGCCATGGAACTTCGAATCTTTTGGGTATTCATCATGCTCTGCGGGGATTTAGGACCATAAATTTCAAACACAATGCTTGGTGCTTATCTTGCTACTCGTGAGGCCATGGACGCTGTCGGGATCGGTCATACCAAATGGCTTCAAACTTTTGCGATTCTGTTGAATTAAGCCGTGGGACTTGCCTAATTAAGCCAGTTGCCAATTTCACCTAAAAATGCCGTGACTTCGCGGCTATTTGTCAGGGCGCTTTCGTGGCGTTGACACCACTGTCTAGGTTCCCCGTTCACTAAACTAAAAAATCCCCGAAACTTTCAAATTCGCGAAATCGTGAACCGGTGCAGTATCGTGAGTTTCTGACAGGAAGCTCTCAACTTCGCTGATATTTGCCTCAAAAACGTCACCTTTTTGCAGTTGTTCGTCGGAGCGCAATCGTGGGAGGCCTATACCCCGCGGGCATCGTGATCACTTTAAAAATAAGGCCCGGAACTTACTAATTCTCCCTATGCTAATGACTAGAACATTGTTTCAAAAGAAGAAATAAGAGTTTATCAGATTCATGGTGGAACCCCTCCCAAGATAAAATCCTAGATCCGCCACTGACGTTAACTCACGGCTAAAATGAAGAAAAATGGCTATTTAATTGAGAAAATTTCGTAATTTCACAGAAACAAATTGAGGAAAAATGCAAGCCACGGTTCCCGGAGCAGGCAACTTCGTGGCTGGAATTAGAAAATATCGCTTGTTACCGGACGGTAATTATCTTACTCAAAATTATGAACGTCCTAAATCTTTTTTCTTTCTTTCCAAATCTTTATCCTTTTACTTCACTTATTGACTTCTCTCGCTCTCTAGCGGCTTTCTTTCAGACGACGGAAGGGCGCAGCCCTCCTCGCCCCTCAGCGCCAATTCCGACTTCCAAAAATCTAGCTGACTCGAGAAAACATCTTTTTGAACTTTTCACTATGCGAGCCTATCAGATCTCTTTATTTCTTTCGTTTTCTTTTCAAGAGCCAATCACCATCGGCCTCCATCATATAAATACGAACAGTGTTACAATTCAACGTAGAGGTGGGTAGTGACAGCTTTTTTCGGAATCAGGTACTACTTGACAATGATACTTTTAAATATCAGATACTTTTAAGTATCAGATACTTTTACCGGGTACTTTTAGTATCAGGTACAATGGGGGGGGGGAGTCAAAAAGTCATGAAAATAAAATCCAACTGCTGAAGGTACTCTAAATTTCTAGATTATTTTTTTAGCTTTGAGTACAACGGTTTCACATCTTGGGTTGATATCAAATATCTTCATTAGGTAGGTATATTTATAAAATCATTTTCGAAAGAAAAAGAACGAATGGCTAACGTGTACATACAATTTTTTAAATAAGTAAGTCTAAGGGTTAATTAAAAGGAGAAATGTTACGTCTTAACGCTGATATGCCCGTTATTTCTATCCCCGTCACTCAACAATGATTAATCTGTAACCACTACCCACTCCGTTGTCTACTCAATTGTCACTGAAAGTCCGAGCCGAGGCACAAGTGACAGTGACTGAAAGGAAACATAACCAAGTACAAGCGAGTACAATTGTATCAGATACTCATCTTGCTTTGCTATTGGTTGGAAAATACCCAGTTAACTAACTTCATGCTCTCTCATTGGCTAAAAAGTACCCGTTTGTTGGTGCCATCATTCGGTGGATAGAGAAACAACAATTGACTGCGAAATACCTCCGCTTTCCGCTTGGGAATAAAGTCAGTCGTGGGCTCGTGAGGAGAGGAGAACTCTCAAGGCTACTAGAACTAACAAGGTTGGCCATTACAATGTAAACAAGACGAAAAAGTTGCCTCAGTGTTTTGATTGGTCGAGACCGATTGTGACGTAGAAATATGCTCCTCTTCCCGCCCCATTGTTTATAGTCTATAGTATTTATGTAGAATTCGTGTTTTTTGAAAGCCCAAACTGCCCAAACTATTGTTTTATTTAATTCAACCAGAATTTCGGGCTTCGTACCTTCACAATGGTTTCTTCAGGTGGCAATATTCTTGTATAGAAAGATATTTCGGACCAAGAAAACTTCCCATTTCCTTCGCAGCCCTCCTAGCCCCGGCGTTTCTTCTCATTTTAATAATGAGGAAGTCTCACATTTTTCGAAAATATTTTTTTTCGATGAGGTATACCAGCCCTTCTATGTAAATGAAAAAAATTAAACCCTTTGGAAATTTTTTTCTTATTTAAAGTTGGCATATTTTCAATCCCGCCAAATCGAACATTTTCCGCAACGTAACATACGCTGCATTCTCTGCCCTTTTCATACCTCTAAATGGCTAATTGATTTATCCTTTATTATTTTATTATTCAAGGGCTCAAGTAGAAACACAACAAACCGCTCCCCACTTTTTTCGGAAGGCGTTTCATGACGAAAACATGCTTAGCTGGCGTGTTTGAAAATACCTAAAACTTGGTTATTTTACAACTGATCCCGATTTATGTTCTATTTTAGCATAAATAATTACCTTAGAAAATAGAGTTATAAATAAGTTCTGACCCATGAATCTTCCTAACTTCGATGTTTTTCGCGTCATCCCCACGAAAACCAAGAAAAAAATCATATTTCTTGGGCCCGGTCTCGCTTATTGGACGCTTACAAGTATTTTCAACCAAAGATTCCCCAACGATTGTAGAAAATTCGTGTTTAAATGAAGAAGACACATTCAGCGGTTTGTGCTTTCAAAGAACTTGAATTGATTTTCCCTTACATTATTTCCAAGCCATCTTAGCTGGAATTAAGTTACCTTCTCACTGCTTCTAAATAAACAATTAATAATACTTAGCATAAAAATTAAAAGTCAGTTAAATCTGTGATTGTCATATAGGGCGAACGAAATTCGGTTTAGTTCGCAATATCTCCACCCCACCACTCGATCAAATCACCCTCACCACATTCCAGGAGCTTATTTCTTTGAGAAGCTTATTGCTCTTATTGTAGCTCTTGCTTTGTGCGCGCTGTTGTGATTTCCTTTGAAAATCACTCTCAAAAATCGTGTTCTGTTCTACCCTCTTTATCCTCTTGAAATTTTGAACATGACAACGCGCCACGCCAAATGACACGATACGAGACCATGCACTAAAGTTTTATCTCTTCAAATGACAACAATATTTGTGAAATACTCTCTATACACAAATTTGATTTGTATACAAAATGTTCTCTCCTCTCCTGTTCCATGCGCCACAATTCACCATGGGAAAGTGTTTTTTGAAGCAAAATTTTCCTACCCCATTTTATCTCTTTACGCTTTGGATGCACCACGATTTTTGAGAGGAAATAAGAACGCAAGTGTATGGCTGGCTAATGTTCTTGAAGGAAGGGTGAGTGTTTTGTTCAGCTTCAACGTAATATTTGTTGTATAAATAAAATATGTAATAAACATTGGTATCTTTTTTCTAGCCTTAGGGGCCAAGCAATGTGCGTAACAGCAGTAAAAAATTCGATAATAAGATTTGATTCACCTGAATAACTCAGTTTCAAAGGAGTTGGAATACTACATGAATAAAGTGTGGTGGGAGGGAGCATATTGTGACGTGGGCCTCCACCCCTCGCCTATATATATAGAAAAACGTAAACAAACGGCGTAATGGCCAACCTTGTTAGTTCTAGTAGCCTTGGAGAACTCTTAGTTGATATTGATACTAAAAGTACTCGGTTCAATCGGGAACGGACACGAGATAAGAGTTGGGTTATATTACCTCCAAATTCTAACTTGGTGGGCCACTGACTGTGGTATCGTAATGGAAATGCATAGCCGGTATAGCTGTTTTTCTATTATTTCGCGTACATTTTGGGTTTTTCTTATATTTGGAGATCGGTGGGCATTCACCGGAGTTAATAAATCGCTTTAAAAAAGTGTCGCTGAGTGCTTAAATTTTCAGAAATCGTGTAACTGTAACGCTACATCCTAGTGGTTTTTAGGCCTTTAGAGTCGTAGATATCTCCATTATTTTCGAGAATTCCTAGCAAATCGCTCTGTGTGGCCTCGGGTTAACTCTCTCTGCGTAACTACTTATTAAAAATATCTCACGATTTTATTTATTTATTGATTGCTTCGAAGTTTTTTGTCAAAATCCCTCTAACAAGGTAGCCTCCTTCCAACATATTTCTAATAATAAGCATGCAATGACTGCTGAATTCCTTGTACGAATCGTTACTCAAGGATCCGTTATGATTATGTCCGAAGCATACGAAGGCCATTCCAGTGAAAAAATGAACGCTGAAAATTGCAGCATCCTTGATCAACTGATTCCGGGAGACTTAAGCTCGGTGCACACGATGCATTTTTTTGAAGCATGATGGCCTGCCTGTTCTAAAAAACATCCGGTCACTGATGGGGATCATATGTTTTTTTTCACCATGCAAGTAAACATGCTTCGAAAAATGCATCGTGTGCACCGAGCTTTACTGCTGGGCGATCGTGATTTTCACATACATGATCAGGTCAACCGTCACATGGCTGAAGTTTATGTACCTCCTTTCACCAAGGGGGTAAACCAATTAAACCCTATAGACGTCGAAAAGTGTCAAATTGCAGAAATCTCATCATACTAATTTACTTTAAGCCGGATACACACATGCGGTGCTTGCCAAGTAACTCGCAAAAATATTCAATCAATTTCTAGCAATTGCCTAGAAACCAACCAGCTGAGAATTTCAAAAATGTGTTGCTCGTTACGTGGCAAGTACCGCATGTGTGTAACCGGCTTTACCGGTGACAACAATGAGATTGTTCATTATGACGGGTCCGATGGATTTTACGAACCCCGATTTGAAATTGGTGAAGGAATCCAAGATTTTGTAGCTCTTGAATTGCTCCATCGTATAAGCACTCACACCGAAGACCAAATAATTGACGAAGTCCATGTTGAAGGAGGAAAGTGACGTGCGTCCGAAGAGTAATCATTAATTCTTTGAACAAAAATTTGAAAATTGCAATTACCCCACGATCTCCGATCAAACTTGTAAAGGAACATTAAGCCCTATTCAGGGGTAATAATCTGAAAGTTTCCTTTATCGAATTAGCCATCGACCCCAATATCTATCAAATAACTCTGCCTCAATTTTAAGCCTTAAGCTTCCATTATAAGGTCTTTGAATAAGCCCGGTCGCCTACTGGAAGCGTTTTCGAGCGGCGTTACAACGAGCGTACATCTCAAAGCCTTAAATTGAATTGACTGCAGCTAAGCCTGCAGTGGACGATGTCACATCCAATTTGAGCCTTTGGGATGAACACTCGTTGTAGCGTCGCTCGAAAACACTTCCAGTGGAGGACAGATCCAAGGCCCTTGACTACGAACGAATAGGGAAAAAACAAATTCCAACAATAATAATTCAGTAAATAAGGAGCTTACAATCTTACAAGTGGGTCGACACCAAGTGCAGTTATTTTGGCATGGTAACGCTCTCGGAGCATCGACAAGGCTTTCAGCGTATGAGCTTAGCTTTGTGGGGTCCAATTCACTTCAAAATAATTAAATAAAGTCACAGGAGAGAACTTCATAATAAGAAAAATGACTTTTTCTTAAAATTCTCTATACGAAGACACAGCAAGCTGCCCACCAAATTAGAATTTTCACTCTTATCAGTGAAGGTTAGGCATTCGTGTCCACTCCCGATTGGAGGCGAGCAGCGCCGCCAGCGCTGTGTCAATGGCAAGAAGATGAATTAATACAGTCCAGATCAAATGTAAACAAACCTCTTGATTTCAAGGGAGCTTGAGTTCAGTTTTGTTATTTTAGTTTAGTGCGTTTTCGCTTATTTATATTCTTACTTTTTTTTCGCGAAGATGCTGAGAATTGACGAAATTTGTGAAGTGTGCGATTGCACCCATAAATCTAGAAATTTCATGGAGGCCGAAGAACTTATAGCTGCTGGTCTCGTTGTCCTCACAGGGAATTTGCCTTCAGATGGTGGAGGTGTTCATCTCGCGTGCATCGTTAGGAGCTCTTCCTCGCATGACAAGACTTACCAGGTTGAAGGAGTTCTAGCGACCCAGGTCAATTTCTTGAGAACCCAAGCTCCCTTGTTGTAATCAAGAGGTTTGTTTACATTTGATCTGGACTGTATTAATTCATCTTCTTGCATGCAACACAGCGCTGGCGGCGCTGCTCGCCACCAATCGGGGGTTCAATCAGTTGATACTACTACTAGGTACATTGAAGTATCAGTGACAAAAGGTCTGTTCGCGGAGAAAAAGTGTAGGGTAGTGTAGTGTAGGGCAGGTTGGGGTAGCTGGTGTAGGCGAGGGCAGCGAGGACTTTTTTTGTTACACGAACGCTTTCAGAGCAGCCAGTGTAAATTCATAACAGTCGTGATATTTTCTCACTCCTGTGCATGTTAGATAAGAGTT
The DNA here is from genome assembly GCA_038030265.1 of Corythucha ciliata. NCBI lineage: Eukaryota > Metazoa > Arthropoda > Insecta > Hemiptera > Tingidae > Corythucha > Corythucha ciliata. The sequence continues at coordinate 7,849,525 of CM075942.1, read as the reverse complement.
ATCAATTTATAACAAAAAATTGGAGTAAACTTCGGGCAGCCCGGAGTAGCTCTGAACTCATCGCGAACGCCCTACACTCGCTACACTAACTGCACTCGTCTGCTCGCGAACGCTTTTCGGGCGCCCGAGTGTGAAATGTTTTTTAAATGTTTGTCCAATATTGGACCATTCAAAAAATATTGTCAATGCAAAAAAATATTTATGCCATATTGATTGACCAATGAAGAATAAATATTATATAACTAAAGTTGTTTAAGCGTTGATTCAATATTTGTACGCCAATATTAGATTAATAATGTTGCTTAAGCGTTGGTCCCACGTTTGTAGGATAATATTTTTGTTTTATTGAAATTTCAATATATTTTCAATGCTGTACGGTTTATATTTTTTCATTAATTTCCAAAAACGTTGTTCAAATGGGAGGGCATTCATTCGAATCATGTCTTTAAACTAATACTGTCATCTAACTATAAAAATGTGTGTGTACCTAATTATACATACATTATACTTACATATGATATAATTATCGTACAATTTGTAGCTCATTTTGTTTTTTAAGAGTGAAATTATTGAGTCAGTAATTAAACATCCTGCAGACTCGCGTTGCTTTCACTTTAGTTTAGGGTACGACAAGAAAAAAACGGTTTTTTTAGAGTATAATTATTTCAGCTCGCGCGGAAAGAGAGCTTGGCCTTGAGTCACAATGTCACGTGACCCCTCTATTCCACCCTTGTTTCGATACGCCGTGCCTTACCAAGTTACCTTCCCTTCTTTCAATTCTCAGAACGGTTTCTCGCTCCTTCCAAGCGTCTGCCTGTTCACCCCCACCACTAGGAGTAGTCCTAGTAGTTTGACTGCTTCTTGCTCTCTTGGCTTGGATCGGGCCTGGGGTGAAGTTTGATGTGTACGTTTGTGAGGAGATGGTTCACCTAAAAAGCTTTATATTTATATTTTTGTGTGAGTGCTCAACTGTGAAGCTTTCAATTTTCCCTAGCTGAAGCTAACAGTAAGTACCAAATAACCCAGTCGTTGCAATAATTATTTTTGTATTTCGATAAGCAATTAACGGAACGAAAGAAAAAGTACAAAAATGCACTGATCCTTCCGAAAGAAATGTCCATAACTCAAACGCCATTTCTTTCGTAGGCTATTTGGGCTGCCGCTTCTACGCCACGGGACGGAATTGTTTATTTCCCTTTCCTCCGAATGATTTTTAGAATTTCACTCATTTTTTTCGTGAGTATTACTTTTTTGTAATCAATTTGGAAAGCTTTTGTAAATCTAATGTTCGTTACAGAAGTACTTCGCTGAGTTGTGCAGCCAAAATGTGATAAAGGTGCCTGTTTGGAATTTGAATTCGCAGTTTATAAGATGTAAGGACAAAAATGCACTGTGCTTAATCCTTTCGAAATGCCTTTCCGTAACATAAACGACATTTCTTTCGTAGGTTTGGGCTGCCGCAACTACGTTACTGGACGGAATTGTTTCTTTCCCTTTTAATTTCAATGGTTTTTGGAACCTCAATCGTTGTTTTGTGAGTATTGCTTTTTTTGTTTTCCAATTGGAAAATAATTGTTAATATGACATTCCTTACAGAAGCACTTCGCAGAGTTTGTGCAGCGAAATTTCGAAAAAGCTGCCTGTTTGAAATTTGAGTACCCAGTTTGAGGCAACGTATCAAAAATTGGTGTAGGTACCAATATTTTTGATCATCATATTTAATCATTATTATTGCCGACGATTTGTACAATATTTAAAAAGGAACATAACTAATATTGTTTCAACGTTGGAAGTAGCCATTTATAAAACATTAAATGAAAGTAGACAACATTTTGTACAATCTATAATAAATATTGTTTCGTGTCATTTAAACAACATTTATTAAATGGGACATGACAAACGTTGATTAAATATTGATATGAAATATTTATAAAATATTCTTTCATTGATTTTGGTTTACTGGGCCACCTCTAATTCAACGGCATTCGCATTCACACACGGCATTCATTACTCTCTCTACACTTCTTTTGGATCGATCTGAAGACTGAAGCCTTTGAGCCGGCTGAAGTTGAGAAAAGGATAAGACCTAGAAAAGGCCCTCCCAACCGAACCCTCGTCGTGCTGATGTCGGAATTCTGAGGAAGGATAAATAAGACCTGAAAAGGCCCCCAACCCTCGTCGCCACGCTTTTCTCTCAACGTTCTTGGCTCTCTTCACTTCGCAATTTTTAAACTCTTCCTTCTCCTCATACCCTTGCCGGGGGGTCTGTCTAAAACGCGGATCGGCAGATCTGCAAGATTAACACCTCGCATCTGCAGATCTGCAGATTAACACCCCAAATCTGCAGATTAACACCTAAAATTCCGTAATTCAACGAAAATGAGACTACAATTGAAAAATAAAGTTAAAGTAGACCAATAATAGGCACAACATTACCGATCATATTTTAATATGGCAATAATGAAGCGACCCACTCGAACAATCACTTTTACTTCATTCGCTCAGACTTCAATTGCATGCAACAGCCAATCATAACATTTACAAAAATTTGCTTAAATTTTGACGCTTCCATGTAAATACAACAGGCACTTCCCCCCTACCACGCAGATCTGCAGATTCATAAAAGCCTGAAGACCGGCCACTTAGCGTTAATTGTTCAGCCTCAAAATGCATACTAAAGCCACTCCAACAATTTGAGATGATTCACCTCAATTTTGACCTGTCCTGGTCAGTACAACTAGCACTTCCCCTCGTAGCGTGCAGATCTGCAAATTCATAAAATCCTGCAGATCGGCCACTTAGCGTTAATTGTTCAGCCTCAAAATGCATAATATAGCTAATACAACAATTTAGAGTAATTCACCTCAATTTTGATCCCTCGATTGTAGTCTGAGCGAATGAAGTAAAAGTGACCCAGATAGCAAGCAATATCCTAGGAATGTTCCCACATTCTTCGATTTCGAATGTGAATAATCTGAACAACATGAGATTATTCTTGTATTATATAAGTTTTCCTAGAATATTCTGATACTAAATGATTCGATTATCCTTAGGTGGGTTCAAAAGGATTATGCCTGGAACATTCGTAGCGGAACATGATTATCTTACTTTGAATAATTAACCTAGGAATGTTCTTTTAGCAGTTTCTAAGAATTAAATGTTACATCCATCGATCTCCGTAATTTTTGTCGTGAGATTGATGCCTGCATTTAAAGCCGTTTCGGTTTTTATTTGAAATTAGAAATCCCAAATAAATGCATACACTATTGGTCTCTCCTGATAATCGTACATGTGGGTTATGATACTTTTTATTATTATTATTATTATTTTTTTTTTTTTTTTTTTTTTTTTTTTTTTTTTTTTAGGCATTTCAATTACATTCTATATTCTCTGTTCTGCGTCTGTCAGCCTCCGCTCATGGCTTGCAGCGCATTATTATTATTATTCGAAACAAGATGATAATGTTCCGCTACGAATGTTCCAGGCATAATCCTTTTGAACCCACCTGAGGATAATCGAATCATATAGTAACAGAATATTAGGATTTATTATTTAACAAGTATATAAGGTTATTGGACGGACCAGCGTCATCGGTTTCGTTTCTTGAAAAAAAAAATGCAAAGGTTTCCGTTTCACCATCCATCTCACCCACTCGATCCCTATCCACACTCAAACATTAAAAGTTCGTACCCTGTTGTTATTATGATGTGTGCTTGTGTGGTGTTGATCGGTAAAGTTCGTGTCAGTGGGTTTAGTGGTGGGAGGTCTTCGACTCTCCGATTCGTCCATTTTGCTCTCCTCTCTACGACAGACGCGGGAACTCTTTCTTTACTTTCTGGTTCTTTCCTTCTTTCTAACAAGAAGCACAAATCAACGTGGCTCGAGCCCATCTAGTTTTTCTCGCGTTTTTCTTCTCGAATTTTCTTCGGGCACGCATAAAATTGGAAAACGTCACATCATTTGATTTGTAGGTAAGGCGACAATTCGCTTGTTAACCTTTAAATCTGATTGTACATGTTTGTTTAATATAATTTGCAGGTGCAAGTTTCACGACGTCATTAATTGGTCCTACGTCGATATTTATTTTTCTGCCTGTCAACTTTTCTCAGCGACCAATTTTCGGTGATCGAGCCAGTAGCTACCCAGCCAGCACAAACGTGATATAAATATTCTGAGAATCTTCCCTAACGTTCTTAAATATTTCGAACATTCTTCTAATGTGGCATGGATGTTCTGGATATACAGTCACCTATCAAATCATTCTATGAATATCCAAACAAAATATGCAATGAACAGCACGGGCGGAATATTCTATGAATATCCAAACGAGATGTGCTATGAACAGCACTGGTGGAATATTCAAGGGAGTCTTTTGCTGAATGAAGATCGAACTGTACAACATATAGCTCATTAGCGTGATGTTTGCCGTATTGTATTTTTAGTATCCTCGATTCGGGAATCTGATACCGGAATCTCAAGTGTGAAAACGGTCTAATATTTAAAGAAGTTGAATTTCATGGGGGGGGGGGGTAAGGGAGTGGGACATCTGAGTAATGCAGATATGAGTAACCCCAGAATATTCAAAGCACATTCCAAATACCCTGTGAAAATGCTACCATTATCTTTCGCAAACCTTCTATGAATCACTTATCGAGGACATGCTATTGATATTCATGGAACGTTACGAATGATCTCGGAATATTCATTTGTGAATATTGACGGGATATTGAATTTGACTCCCATTCGCGACTCCTAGGAATATTCCTGAGTGAATTTTGTACGATTTTATATCTTCCACGAATATACCAGTATCCAAAATGAATATATATTGCACTTTCCTTGAATATTTGTGTGTTTGTTGGGTACATGTAATATACTGAAGTAAAGTGTGTATTTCGGATTGTACGATAATTGTGGGATTCTGTTTTCAGGCCCGCGTCGTCTATGTCCCATCGCCGCGTCGTATTATTTTCTTGGCGTTCTGTTTGTGTGTAGTTGTTTCTCAGCGTGTTTTTTTTGTAGTGTCAGTATTTTTTCATTCGTTTCCAAATTCTATGCATCATAAATTAAAAATAAAGTAAAATAATTCTGTTCCGTGCGAATATTCTTTTGGAACATTCACGGAATATATACAACATGTCCCGTTTGGACCTCCTTACAATATTCGTACCCGACACTATATATCTGAATATTCTGGAGCGATTCTAAAAAAACATTCTTTGAACGTTCAAACTTATCGTTCTGAATATATTCCACGAATCTTCTAGTAGAATATTCCGTTGGAACATTCACGGATTATATACAACCTGTCCCGTCTGGACCTCCATACAATATTCGCAAAAAAACCAATATCTTCCACGAATATTCTTGGAAAAAAGGTAAATTCCAAAAAGATAATCAAGGAATATTCGGGTAATATTTCCTTGCTATCTGGTATTGTTCGAGTGTGTCGTTTCATTATTGTCATATTAAAATATGATCGGAAAAGTTGTGCCTATTATTGGTCTACTTTAACTTTATTTTTCAATTGTAGTCTCATTTTCGTTGAATTACGGAAGTTTAGGTGTTAATCTGCAGATTTGGGGTGTTAATATGCAGATCTGCAGATGCGAGGTGTTAATGTTGCAGATCTGCAGATCCGCGTTTTAGACAGACCCCTTGCCGGGGTGCTTTCCGAAAGGCTTGTTTTTTTATTTTCCTCTCCGCAGGAAAAACTTGCTTGCTCCTATCGCAATATAGTCGAACCCACGAGCAATCTCTTAAGCCTTCTTCACTGGCTTTTCTCAAAGCCGTCTTAGTGAAGAACGGTAAACCTCCCCCTTCGATCGGCTAAGCCAACAAGGTCTCCACTTCCTTTGAACCTGTTCCGCCCAGCGTTCAGGTTCTCTTTCTGTCGACGACTGGATAAGGAGTACTGTCCCAGCCAGCCTCCGGAAGATCGTTTGTTTCGCCAGCCTAAGACAGTCCGTCTGGCTCGCTCGTTCTCCTTTCCTAAAGCGTCGTTCTCTTTACACTCCTTCTCCGGGAGTCGACTGCTTTCTCTTCCCGTCTTCAGCCGCCTCTTTCATAGAGTATTTTGGCAAAGCCAAACTCGCCCCCCCCCCTTTTCTTCTTCAAGAACATATGTCTAGTCCTCACTACGGACAGACCTCCATTGCAAGGGTGTCGGCTTTTTCGACCCCTGTAACACGCTATTTCACGGGTAAGATTGTGAGAAATCGCTCATTAGCTGGTAAAATTTCATATTAGGAAAAACACAAATTTATCACAAGAAAAATCGCTAATTCACGGTTGTAATGGATCCAAATCGCTAATTTACTGAATAAATCGAGAAGAATTGATGAAGTGCGGAAAACAAATCTTATTCACGGCTCCTGAAGCTACTTCATGGGGGGGGGGGGGACGCCAAATGTCCAAGGCCGGCACTGCAATGAGCTGCCCCAGGGCACATTTTTGTGCAAATGGAAAGCGCCATTCCTACTTACGCCACTGGGCTAAGCCTCCCCTCCAAAACATTTTACCCTAAATCGGCCCTTGCTTCTGAGCTATTTCATTTTTTCCATATTCCCCGTAGTGTCTCACTTCCAAGCTCACTTTCATCCCGAACCCGATACCCCTTGATTGGCTCGGTATAACCGTATTGACTGTAGTGATTACTGACCTTTTGTGTAGTCGAAATACTTCAATTCAGCGAAGAGTTTGAAGCTCGATGTTACGCGTTTTTATCTATTATTTTTCGAATTTCGAGTGAATAAATTAAACGGAACAGACGAACAGGTAAGACAACGACAGTTGGACATTGGACAAACAGTCACCGTGTGGGTCGGCGGAGGGGTGACACCGGCAAAGAGAGAGAGAAAAGTGAGATTGAGTGAGAAAGAAAAAATCATCTGTTCCGGCGCAATGGTTTGCAGGCGAGTTCGTGTCAAGTCGGTAAACTTCGGTGACCCCCCGTTCTTCACCCCGTCGAAGTGTTTCGAGGACGACCGGAGGATGGGCTCGATAGAACAGCCAGCTGATCAGCTGATCGCATACCCCGCTCGACCCTCTTTATTTCAAGTGCTTTCGGTTCGGGGGATCTGACAGCCAGCCTGCCTCTCTGGCACCCCCGGAGCAGTCGAAATAAAACTCATCGGTTGTGTGCGTGTTATTAGGCGAGCCCCAAAAAGTGAGTTTTGTCATGTTCTAGCGAGTTCAGGATGCGCCAAAGAGAGAGCTCGAGAAGGAGTCGGGCGGCCACTGGACGGTCTCAACAAGACCTTCGTTGTGATGCTGTACTGCGGAAAGGCGACGGAGGCCGAAATTCAAAAGAATGGGCTTAGCGGTGTCCGGCTCGTTCCGATTCCGCAAGCCGGGTCGTCCACACTGTCAACCGCTTCGGTCGACACCGGCCCCTCCCTCAAGAATTTCTTTCCGGAAGCGGAGCCGGCCAGAATTCGAGCCCGGCTCGACGCCGATTCGGACATTGTCGCCACTTTGGTCGAAAATTCTCTCAGGTATTTTTCTCCCTTGTTTTTTCCTTCTATGTGTCAGACGTCGGGCCCTTTACGTGCCCTTGACCCTTCACGGTGTGCAAAGCTGTATTTAAACTCTCCCATGTTGCGTGCCTTACGTTCGAACTACGTCACTTTCAAATTACCGACAATTCCAAGGCTTCTCACGAATTTAAGCCCTTGCACTCTCCTTGTTTCTAGCATGAATCCCTTGAAACTTAATTGTTCCCTCAACCACAGACTGACACCTTCACCGGATTATTTGCTTGACATCTTCTTCTCTCTACCGTCCGTCTCTTTCCGGTGTTGATTAAAATGAGAAAGCCCTCTTGACCTTCCTGCATGGCAATCTAATCCTTGTTGTATCATCATAACCGGTCTTTCCTTTTTCAATTTATTGTCGGACGTACCTCTCCGGTTTTCAGCCGGAATGTTATTATTTAATTGCCCCTTTTCCAAAAATCATCCTCAACATAAGATTTGACGAAATCACCTACTTAACGATTAAATTTAAAAGTCGTAAATTAAATCAACTGATTCAGATACAAGTGACTGCGTTGGAATTTAACTGCAATTCGACCTATTCGACCTTTGTTAAGATGAGACTCATCAAGCGGGGTTGAATGCGTTACCTTCATATTGAGCGTTCTCCAATGTTCGTCAAAAGAGGCACAAAAACAGAGAGAGAGAGAGAGAGAAAAAAAAAAATCGTTCCATTCGTTGTACATGGGACATGACAAACGTTGATTAAATATTGATATGAAATATTTATAAAATATTCTTTCATTGATTTTGGTTTACTGGGCCACCTCTAATTCAACGGCATTCGCATTCGCACACGGCATTCATTACTCTCTCTACACTTCTTTTGGATCGACCTGAAGACTGAAGCCTTCGAGCCGGCTGAAGTTGAGAAAAGGGATAAGACCTAGAAAAGGCCCCCCAACCGAACCCTCGTCGTGCTGATGTCGGAAATCTGAGGAAGGATAAATAAGACCTGAAAAGGCCCCCAACCCTCGTCGCCACGCTTTTCTCTCAACGTTCTTGGCTCTCTTCACTTCACAATTTTTAAACTCTTCCTTCTCCTCATACCCTTGCCGGGGGGTCTGTCTAAAACGCGGATCTGCAGATCGGCAGATCTGTAGTAATTCAACGAAAATGAGACTACAATTAAAAAATAAAGTTAAAGTAGAACAATAATAGGCACAACATTACCGATCATATTTTAATATGGCAATAATGAAGCGACACACTCGAACAATCACTCACTTCATTCGCTCAGACTTCAATTGCATGCAACAGCCAATCATACCATTTACAAAAATTTGCTTAAATTTTGACGCTTCCATGTAAATACAACAGGCGCTTCCCCCCTACCACGCAGATCTGCAGATTCATAAAAGCATGAAGACCGGCCACTTAGCGTTAATTGTTCAGCCTCAAAATGCATAATATAGCTAATACAAAAATTTAAAATAATTCACCTCAATTTCGACCCCTCCTTGTCCATACAACAGGCACATGCAGCGTGCAGATTCATAAAAGCCTGCAGATCGGCCACTTAGCGTTAATTGTTCAGCCTCAAAATGCATAATATAGCTAATACAACAATTAATAGTAATTCACCACAATTTTGACCTGTCCTGGTCAATACAACTAGCACTTCCCCTCGTAGCGTGCAGATCTGCAGATTCATCAAAGCCTGCAGATCGGCCACTTAGCGTTAATTGTTCAGCCTCAAAATGCATAATATAGCTAATACAACAATTTAGAGTAATTCACCTCAATTTTGATCCCTCGATTGTAGTCTGAGCGAATGAAGTAAAAGTGATTGTTCGAGTGTGTCGCTTCATTATTGTCATATTAAAATATGATCGGAAAAGTTGTGCCTATTATTGGTCTACTTTAACTTTATTTTTCAATTGTAGTCTCATTTTCGTTGAATTACGGAAGTTTAGGTGTTAATCTGCAGGTTTGGGGTGTTAATATGCAGATCTGCAGATGCGAGGTGTTAATGTTGCAGATCTGCAGATCCGCGTTTTAGACAGACCCCTTGCCGGGGTGCTTTCCGAAAGGCTTGTTTCTTTATTTTCCTCTCCGCAGGAAAAACTTGCTCGCTCCTATCGCAATATAGTCGAACCCACGAGCAATCTCTTAAGCCTTCTTCACTGGCTTTTCTCAAAGCCGTCTTAGTGAAGAACGGTAAACCTCCCCCTTCGATCGGCTAAGCCAACAAGGTCTCCACTTCCTTTGAACCTGTTCCGCCCAGCGTTCAGGTTCTCTTTCTGTCGACGACTGGATAAGGAGTACTGTCCCAGCCAGCCTCCGGAAGATCGTTTGTTTCGCCAGCCTAAGACAGTCCGTCTGGCTCGCTCGTTCTCCTTTCCTAAAGCGTCGTTCTCTTTACACTCCTTCTCCGGGAGTCGACTGCTTTCTCTTCCCGTCTTCAGCCGCCTCTTTCATAGAGTATTTTGGCAAAGCCAAACTCGCCCCCCCCCCTTTTCTTCTTCAAGAACATGTCTAGTCCTCACTACGGACAGACCTCCGTTGCAAGGGTGTCGGCTTTTTCGACCCCTGTAACACGCTATTTCACGGGTAAGATTGTGAGAAATCGCTCATTAGCTGGTAAAATTTCATATTAGGAAAAACACAAATTCATCACAAGAAAAATCGCTAATTCACGGCTGTAATGGATCCAAATCGCTAATTTACTGAATAAATCGAGAAGAATTGATGAAGTGCGGAAAACAAATCTTATTCACGGCTCCTGAAGCTACTTCATGGGGGGGGGGGGGCGCCAAATGTCCAAGGCCGGCACTGCAATGAGCATGCCCCAGGGCACATTTTTGTGCAAATGGAAAGCGCCATTCCTACTTACGCCACTGGGCTAAGCCTCCCCTCCCAAACATTTTACCCTAAATCGGCCCTTGCTTCTGAGCTATTTCATTTTTTCCATATTCCCCATAGTGTCTCACTTCCAAGCTCACTTTCATCCCGAACCCGATACCCCTCGATTGGCTCCGTATAACCGTATTGACTATAGTGATTACTGACCTTTTGTGTAGTCGAAATACTTCAATTCAGCGAAGAGTTTGAAGCTCGATGTTACGCGTTTTTATCAATTATTTTTCGAATTTCGAGTGAATAAATTAAACGGAACAGACGAACAGGTAAGACAACGACAGTTGGACATTGGACAAACAGTCACCGTGTGGGTCGGCGGAGGGGTGACACCGGCAAAGAGAGAGAGAAAAGTGAGATTGAGTGAGAAAGAAAAAATCATCTGTTCCGGCGCAATGGTTTGCAGGCGAGTTCGTGTCAAGTCGGTAAACTTCGGTGACCCCCCGTTCTTCACCTCGTCCAAGTGTTTCGAGGACGACCGGAGGATGGGCTCGATAGAACAGCCAGCTGATCAGCTGATCGCATACCCCGCTCGACCCTCTTTATTTCAAGTGCTTTCGGTTCGGGGGATCTGACAGCCAGCCTGCCTCTCTGGCACCCCCGGAGCAGTCGAAATAAAACTCATCGGTTGTGTGCGTGTTATTAGGCGAGCCCCAAAAAGTGAGTTTTGTCATGTTCTAGCGAGTTCAGGATGCGCCAAAGAGAGAGCTCGAGAAGGAGTCGGGCGGCCACTGGACGGTCTCAACAAGACCTTCGTTGTGATGCTGTACTGCGGAAAGGCGACGGAGGCCGAAATTCAAAAGAATGGGCTTAGCGGTGTCCGGATCGTTCCGATTCCGCAAGCCGGGTCGTCCACACTGTCAACCGCTTCGGTCGACACCGGCCCCTCCCTCAAGAATTTCTTTCCGGAAGCGGAGCCGGCCAGAATTCGAGCCCGGCTCGACGCCGATTCGGACATTGTCGCCACTTTGGTCGAAAATTCTCTCAGGTATTTTTCTCCCTTGTTTTTTCCTTCTATGTGTCAGACGTCGGGCCCTTTACGTGCCCTTGACCCTTCACGGTGTGCAAAGCTGTATTTAAACTCTCCCATGTTGCGTGCCTTACGTTCGAACTACGTCACTTTCAAATTACCGACAATTCCAAGGCTTCTCACGAATTTAAGCCCTTGCACTCTCCTCGTTTCTAGCATGAATCCCTTGAAACTTAATTGTTCCCTCAACCACAGACTGACACCTTCACCGGATTATTTGCTTGACATCTTCTTTCTCTCTACCGTCCGTCTCTTTCCGGTGTTGATTAAAATGAGAAAGCCCTCTTGACCTTCCTGCATGGCAATCTAATCCTTGTTGTATCATCATAACCGGTCTTTCCTTTTTCAATTTATTGTCGGACGTACCTCTCCGGTTTTCACCGGAATGTTATTATTTAATTGCCCCTTTTCCAAAAATCATCCTCAACATAAGATTTGACGAAATCACCTACTTAACGATTAAATTTAAAAGTCGTAAATTAAATCAACTGATTCAGATACAAGTGACTGCGTTGGAATTTAACTGCAATTCGACCTATTCGACCTTTGTTAAGATGAGACTCATCAAGCGGGGTTGAATGCGTTACCTTCATATTGAGCGTTCTCCAATGTTCGTCAAAAGAGGCACAAAAACAGAGAGAGAGAGAGAGAGAAAAAAAAAATCGTTCCATTCGTTGTTAGCATGCAGTTGTAAAGGAATTTTCGTGTTGTAGGATGCATAAAAATTGTTCAGTTATTTTCGGCCGCTCCCCCCCCCCACCCGACCAACAATTATTTTTGTAAGGTGTCGAATGAGGGGGGGGGGCTTCCTTTTTGTACCTGTGAGGCTCTTGAAGGGAATCCTACGGCCCTGTTAAGCCATTTAAAGCCTGGAAATGGGAAAGTTTTTTCAACTTGATAAGAAATAAAGTGTGGATGGACAGGGACAGGGGTATGAGGAACACAATGCCCGTGACCTTGTATTTTTTTATCCAACCGGCAGGAGTTTTAGCACTCCTTCACAATTTTCGCATTGATTATTTTTATGGCAATTAAAATTGTTTTAAGTGTAATAGTTTGCAAACGATATTAATTATTATCGTGTTATTATTAACGATATTGATTACTAATTCGCTTAAAGGTAGCATTTTACACGTTCACCGTAAAGTGCAACAACTTCCCATATTATTCAGTTGCACATTGCTCATCTTTCGTTTGCGGCAGTCTTTCAGAATGACTGAATTAACATTGATATTTTCCGCTCTATTGTTGAGAAACCTTTGGTTAGAATTTCATATCTAAATTATTTTCGATTCCTTCATCTTCAGTCTTCTCAAATCAGGGCTGCCCTAAAAGGGGGGGGGGGGTTGGGCTACAGGGAGTTAGCCCGGGGTCTGTCTATTCGCCTATTTCATAATTCGGGCAGCGCTGCACTTGGCCATTTTGGGAAAAAATAGTTGTTGTGGGTGATTTTGATTTCCATTAGAAACTAGTAGAAGACTGCCCACATGAGCTAGTTCCCAAGTGGCCAACGACAGCGCTGCACGAATGAAATAGGCGAATAACGCAGATCTGCCAGATTAACACCTCGGATCTGCAGATTAACACCCCAGATCTGCAGATTAACATCTAAAATTCCGTAATTCAACGAAAAACGACTATGACGAAAAAAAAAACAAAGTTACTTTAGACGTTGGCGGATTTTAAGGGGCTATAGGGACTTAGCCCCCCTTAGGCCGTATTATCCCCCCCCCCCAGATGTTTATTTTCAAACCCCTTTTCCAAAAACTGTCAAATTGACAGTTTTGAACGCCGAAAATGACAGTGTCTATAGGGCGACATTGGCAGTGTTTCGAGGACGAAATTGACAGTTTCCGAGAAAAATATGTCCATTAATAAATTCCAGTACGAAATTGACCGTTTTTAATGTCGATATTGATAGTTTCTAGTAGTAGGGGAGCCCAAGACGGGATTTCGGGATTTATTCTAGCGCGTCAGATGAACATACTGCGGATACCTTGTACCTTGTTGAGTACCTCCACCAAATATGATCCCTATTCAGGGTGGAACAGGATAAGTGAGACAAAAAAATTGGGTGAAAGAAGGCCTCATTTGTGATCGAAAACACCCTTTGTATCATGTTCCGAAAATCAAAACCCTACGAGATATGATTTTTCTAACGTTTATTATGACTCACGTCACTTTTCTTAACTAAATGGGAATGACTCAGTTTCCAGCTGACATTTTGCAACTTTTGATGACAGATTCGGAAACAGCACATTTGTTTCTGTCAGGATTAGCCATTTACGACAAAATTCAACCATTTTCTGGGGGCTCGTGAGCAGCTCAAAGTTTTGCAAGTAGAGGATTTCTAATTTTTCAAAAAAGTCAACCCCCGCTTGTCTACTCGAAATTTGAGCGCACCGACATCCTTGGGTCGGAAAAACTTCCCCAATGTGTCCTTTTTAAAATTACTCATGAACATATTTTTAGTTAACCAGTGATTTTTCGGCAGAAATGACCATTTCTTATAAAAAAGTATGGTTTTTCTCTTCAAAATCGCTTGATTCGACCTACAACATTTGAACGAGCTTTGAGATTTCTAGCATGATTGACGTCATTAAAGCATCATCTAAAGTTTTCCCTTGAACGGGACGGACTGTGTACGCCTGTCAAATTTCAAAGTCCAAAAAATATTGCTCCCGCTGCTAGCTGTCGGATAGAGTGCATTTCTCTACTGCGAATTTCGAAGTTTTCAGTTAATTTGCAATTATTTAGCCGGAAACTGGTATCAACAAGTAGAGTCATTAAGTGCATTAATTTCGTCGAATAACAGCTAAACATGCCGAAATTCGCAGTAGTGAAATGGACCCTTGCCGGCAGCCAGCTGCCGGAGCGACAGTTTTTGATATTTTGGTAGGAGTGCGCATTCCATTCGGTTCGAAGGAAAACTTTGGATAAGGCTGAAATGAGTTTTAGCATGTTATGAATCACAAAGCTCGTTCAAATTGGGTTGGTCAAAACAAGCGATTTTGAAGAGAAAAATCATTCTTTTTTTCCAAGAAATGGCCTTTCTGCGCCACTGTGCAGCAACCCAATAGGTCTCTACGACGCTCGAGTAAATCCCCATTTAGCATCGTGGGCTCCCCTACTATAGTACTCTGATGCAAAATCTCGTAATCAAAGGTTTCGGATATTTGTTATGTTGGAGGAAATTGAGATTCCAAGTCAAAATTGTCAGTTCCTGAGGCAAAATTGGCAGTATTGTAAGTCGAAATTGACAGTTTGAAGTACGACAATCACAGTTTGGAATGTTGAAATTGAAAGTATCTAGGGTGAAATTGGCAAATTCGAGGGCGAAATTGACAGTTTATTGGATGAAATTATGAGTTTTAGGACTACATTCATAGTTTTGACAACGAATTTTACTATTTGCAGGACAAAATGGACAGTTTCAGAAAGGAATTGACGGTTTCCCGAACAAGTGCAAGTTGATAGTTTCCAGGACAAAATTGACAGTTTTTAGGACGAAATTGGCAGTTTTAGGACGACCCTGATGGGTTTGGCGACGAAAGTGACTGTTCGGGGACGAAATTGACAATACTAGGAAGAAATCAACAGTTTAAAAGACGAAATTAACAGTTTCCAGGATGAAATTCACAGGTTGAAAAACTCAATTGACAGTTTCCAAGACGAAATTGTTAGATTTGAACATTTAATTGACAGTTTATAGGGTGAAATTGACAGTTTTGAACGACGAAATTGACAGTTTCTAGTACTCGACTGTTTCCGGTGAAGAGGCTTAAAAACCGTCAGTTTCCGAAATCCCTTGACACAGTTTCTAGGAAGAAATTGGCAGATTCGAGGGCGAAATTGACAGCTTATGGGGGCGAAATTGGCAGTTTTAGAATGATGCGGGTTTTGACGACGAAATTGACAGTTTTGAATGACGAAATTGAACTTCATAGGACAAAATTGACAGTGTCAGACCGATACTGATAGTTTCAAATAGAAATTTATAGTCCCCAAGACGAAATTGACAGTTTTTGAGACAACATTGACGGTCATTTATGACAAAATAGACAGTTTCCCGAGTGGAATTGACAATTCCCTGGCCAAAATTGACAGTTTACGGGACGGAATTGTTTTGAGAGTTTTAAGAACTCGACTGTTCCAGGTGAAAGGGCCCAAAAACCTCATGTTGTGAGCCCGAATGGTGTGCTGCTGATTCTCGAAATCAAGTTTTGTGATCTTCTGTCATGTAGGAGGAAATTGACAAATTCCAAGTCAAGACTGTCAGTTTCTGTGGTGAAATTGAGAGTTTTTTAAAGACGAAATTATCAGTTTTAAGAAGGGCAATAAAGTCAATTTTAGTGTGCGAACGGTTAGTTTAGCAATTTATAAAGCACGAATCGCTAGATTCACCATTTTTCGAATGGTTCGAACGAGCAAAAATTTGTTTTTGGCGCAGTGAAATCAGTGAAATTGCTTTTTTAGGTCCAACCAGCAGCAAGTCACATTAGGCATTTTAATGGCATGAATCGTCAGTTAAGGCATTCCCAAGACGCAAACTATTAGTTCTGCTATTCTTAGGGCACAAATCGTCTGCATTTTTAGTCATTTTCTCGGCGTGGTGGCTCAGTTTGTCCATTTTTGCCCTACAAATGGCAAGTTTCGCTATTTCACTGGCACGAATTAGCACATTTTGCCATTGTTAGGGCGTGATTTGCCAATCAAGCAATTTTATAGCAGTTTATAGTTTCAAATAAAATCAAAAAGTTTATTCAGTCCATGGGGTGCATGTAGCTAACGTTGGTTGGTGGGGGCGGAGGGGCTCGGTGAGGACGGTCAGTGCTCGGCGCGGAATCGCAAGTGGTCAGTTAATCGCTTGACGGGCGCAAATAGCCCTGTTTGGCCATTTTTTGGGTGCAGATAGCCACTTTGAAGGCGCGAATCGTCTGTTTAGCCTCTGTATAGCACAAACTGCTGGTTTGTGCACCAAAAAATGTCGAATAATGTTGAATCTAGCATGCGCAAACGAGTTGTGTATGCCATTTACAGGATGTAAATAGGCAGTTTTAAGGCCAGGATCGTCAGTTTAGACATTTTCAAGGAGTGAAGGCTCAGTATGGCTATTTCTGACGCGCGAATGGCCAATTTTGCCATTTTCGGGACATGAATCATTTGCTTAGGGATTTTCAAAGTGCGAATTGTCATTTTAACCATTCATCGTAGGCCGCATAGAGTCAGTTTTACCAATTTTAAAGGGCGTGAATAGCCAGTTTGGCAATTTTAACGCTGCCAGTATGGCCATTCCTACGGCATGAATCCGTCATTTTAGTCAATTGTATGTTACGAACTCAGTTTTGACATTTTTATTGCGTGAATTATTAGTTTAACCATTTAGAGAACGCAAATAATCAGTTCTACAATTTTTTAAGGTGCGAATAGTCCGTCACGCCATTTATGGGGTGCGAATGGTCAGCTTGCCATTTCTAGGGCGCAAATTGTCAGCGTAGTCATTTATAGAGAGTGAATAACCAGTGTGATATTTTCAGAGCATGCGTCATTTTTTCCATTTTTAGGGTTCGTAAAGTCTGTTGAGCCATTTTAATAGGCGCAAATCGTCAGTTTTGCTTTTTTAAGGACGCTATTAGTCCCGTCAAGCCAACGTCCGAATGGTCAGTTTGTGCATTCCTGGCGCGCAAATGGTTGATTTTGGAATATTTAGGGCGTTACGTCGGCTTGGCCATTTTTAGAGCGAGAATCGCTAGTTTTAGCTAGCTCGTGAATGGATGATTTAGCCAGTTTCATGATCTTTTCATGCATTTTCAGGGCTGCACGAACTTTCAGTCTAGCCACTTTTAGACCGCGTGAAGTCCGTTGGCCTTTTTTTTAGAGCGGTAATTGCAAGTTTGGCCATTTTTAAGGCGTTTTAAGGTGGGAATAGGCAGTGAATTGATAGCAAGACATTTTTATTAGAGCGAAGCACACAATTTCATAAGCCTCTCCCTTGACTAAATCTTGGATCCGCATCTGGACCCGGCGATATTTTGTTTTTAAAAACAGCCAGAGCCATGAAATTTCTCTTTAAAATGAGCCAGTACGCTCATTTATCTTATAAAAGGTATGAAATCCCGTTAAATTGGCTTGTCTTAAGGGAGCCAGCCCACGAAATTGGTTTCTGACCTACGAAATCCGACAAATTTGGTGTGGTCATTTTCCCCCACACATAACGATTGGTTTCGGGAAAAGTAACGGTAACTTCAGTTACGTTACTAACAAAATAACGAGTAACGGAGTCAAGTTTTCAGTCTAAAATCATCGTCTTTGCAGGTTATTGACGAACGAAAATTTTAAGTTACCCTTGAGCTACCGAACTATTCCGGTTACTGAGTCTAGGCATGTTTAGTCTCGTGACAACTTCATCAAGGTTTTAATTTTTCTTCGTCTAACGATTAATATTTTCTTCTTTTATTTTCTGTTCGATCTAGCGCCAGCTCACGACAGAATGTTGACGATGTTTTGTACCATGTTTCCAACCTAACGCCCGCTGAAAAATTATTGCTATATTTGAAACTCCCGACTGGAAATGAGCAACATGATCCTCTTAAACAGTATGTTTTGCTTGTAATATCGCCTTTTAAGAGATGGGGGAGAAATATTTCTAATTATTCTTGGCAGGCCTACGAATCCCTTGGGTAGTCGCCGTGAAATAAGTCTTACTATTTCTTGGATAAAAACTCACTACAAAGAAGATCAGAAGATATCGATCCCTAAACAGGACGTTTACACTCAATATATGTAAGGAAAATGAAAAAAAAAAAAAAAAAAAACATTTATTATTATAATTGGTATCGAAAATTAACGGGCTTCCAGGGAATATTGCTCAACCAATCAAATCAAACCACTGAGTACGGCTGACTTCGGCAAAGTAATGAAGCAGGTCTACCCCAACGTTCGACCGAGACGATTAGGTACTCGAGGTAACTCTCGATACTGTTACTCAGGAATGGCCTTTCGAGACAATCTGCCTAAGCCCAAAGTCCCTGAATTGCCCGTAAGACCAATGTCCTTCATTGGTGCTGTCAACATGTTTTATATCAATCTCTTCACAGGGTTTTGACGGAAAAACTGTTTGCAAATGGGCATCAAAAATCCTGGGCACTGAGGAATTTGCGAGCATAGCGTCTTTAGAATTGCACCTGCTCGAGAACAATTTGGTTGCGGATTTTGAGAAGTGCTCATTAACTACTTTTGATAATAGTAACATTTTTGAGAATGGTATGCACTGCGAGAAGTGCCACTGCAGGATGTAGCTAAACTTTTCTCATTTTTTAGAAAATTCGTACATAATGAGTTCCAAAATTTGTCGGCCTACTGGGAAGAAAAATGGAGCTTCGGGGAAAAAGAAAAATGAGGTACATGATGCTCTATTTTTTTTATTTCCACGATTTTGTATTTCAGCCCTAAAAAAAAAACAACTACCTAACGCTTTTTCTAGGGAGACGTTACCACCCCTCCCGCGCGTTATAAAAACAAAAAACCCGGTGGAAAACGAGCAACTCCTAAAAAATCCACCTCGCTTGATGAATTCGTCAAAAAAGTGCGTCTCTCCGAGGATGATACGACAATGACGCCCACTCCGACTGTGGCCGAGAGTCCAAGTGTAACCAGCTCGTCGTCGACGAGCTCAACAACGACGTCGTCTGCCAAGCTCCCGATCCCTCGCCTTCCTAAAATCACTTTACGCGCTAATAAACAGAATGAAACGGTTGAAGTTAAAAGGCAGAAACCGCTGGTGCCAAAGAGTTGTACGAACTTTACTCTTGTTGCGAGCTCGAATACGGAACTTTTGGAAAATGGAAATTCTTTGGAACAAGAAGAAGAGCTTCTTACATATTTCAGGTAATAATATAATTATTAGGTAATAATATTAATTATAAATGCCAATTAAACATTTTGTGCGGGTTGTATTAGAAGACACAGCGAAGATGAAACGAAAGGGTCCCAACTGAGAATGCTCTTAGAGCGAAGTAAAGATCAAGATCGAGGTAGTAAGAGACGAGTATCGTTCGAAACGTTGTCAGCATCGGCCACTCCACTACCAACGCCTGCTGTCACACCCAATTCCATCTGTTGCACTTCAAATTCAATGACAACAACGCCGGTTCTAGCTACACACACTTCAGCTTCAAACACTGGAGTGAGTGTGGGACTATCTTCGGTGCCAGAAAGTCCCGGTGGAGTTGCCGCCAGAAAGACATTCAGTTTCGTGCCCATCTCGCCAATTTCACCCGACTCGCCGTTTCTTCAGCCCAACAATCTAACGATTGCCAGCCCGTCGCAATTGCGGTGTACATCCGTGAACGAACCTGTGATGGTTAAACAAAAACGTGAAGCGCCTCTGCTGCAAAGTCTTCTTCAGTCGTCACCCGTGAGTCTTTTTTTACATTTTCGATCTTAATCATTGAAAAGCACTCGGCCTGACGAAGCTAATAAAAAGCGTGTTTCTCTTCACGTAATTTTTGTTAGCCACACGTAGGTCCTAAAACACGAATATTTTGAGCGTTTAAACATAATCCATGTATAGGGAAAAGTAGCCACCTACCCAATCTAACGTTGAATACGGCGAATTATTCACATTCAGCAATTTTGAATAGCTTGGAAACAGAAACTAATTCAATTCCTGAAGTATTCTCCCATCATTTTCCATTTCCAAACTACACAAATTAGTTGCGCTGCAATAAATTTGCTTACAATGAAATTGTAAAGTCAGTGATTGATATTTATCTTGTCGGGCTCTGCGATTTTCACTAAGAAAAACCGCATAACGAAGCGTTAAATAAGTTCATGAAGAGTCATAAATATTTATTTATCTGTGAATTGCGCTTTTTTACTTTGTCGGGTCGGATATTTAGGATACCGCGCTCGCACTTAAAGTGAGTTATGACGCAAAACTCCCCTCAGAATTGTTTATAATTCAAGGGTAAGAGAGTGACTCATCCACAAACGGATCTGCTTAATTCGGTTACCCTATTTGCTAGCGAACTATAAGAAGTGTTTAGGGTATTAGTCATTGTCGAATCTGTTCTGGTTTTTTATGTGGCTCTGTGACTGGAGGTTGCACGACAGGGGGGATTTTGGGATTTTACGTTGGCCGTAAAATGCGCCGTTGCGACATGTCATATGTATACATATACGCGGTGGCGCCGAAACGATTTCAATGCGATGTAGCAGAACTCTGGAAAATGCACCAACCCTCCACAAGTGATGTTCCCAAGGGTAAGGGGGGAAGGGAGGTCATTGCCCTTGAATTGAAAAAAACAGGTTTTGTTCCAATTTGGCCGCTAGTTAGAAGTTTTTCTCCAATTAGATTCGCGAATTAGCGTTTTCTTTTCATTTTAGCAGCGGTTACACTAATTCGCGATTTTTGTTGCTTTGTGCCGCGAATCTCCGTTTATCGCAAATTTAACCGCTAATTAGTGCCTTTTCTCTGAGGCTAAAATAGAGAAAATACGCTGATCCCCAGTTTCTTTAGGTCCTTACAGGGATAAAAATTAAGAAGGCGCATTGATAACGCTGTTTTTAGCGATCAAGCACGAGGCGAAAAGTTGAGAAAATCGCTAATATTCGTGGCTAAAACTTGCGAAAAAGCGGTTACTCGATGCAACTTTCAGACCAATATTGAGAAAAAAAATCACTGATTTGCTGTATCTAGAAGCCATTTAACGGCCAACAATCACAATTTAGAGAAATAGCTACAAATTTAGCACGCAGCTAAAATTTATGGGGTAAAAACACGCTAATTCGGGGCTAAAATTGAGACAAATTTGCCACTAAAATTGCAACAAATCACCCATTCGCAGGTAAAAAGAGAAAAGACACTAATTATCGGCTGAATTTACAAAAAACCGCTTATTCGTAGCTAAAATTGACCAAAATCGTTAAACCGATGCAAAAATTAAGAAAAAACGCTAGTTCACGAATAAAATTGGAGACCAAATGCTAACTAGCGTCTAAAATTGGAACAAAAGCTAATTTCGCAGAAAAAGTTGAGAAGAATCGCCAGTTAATTCGAGGTTAAAATAGAGATAAATCCCTAATTCGTGGATGAAATTGAGGAAAAGTATAGATTCACGGATAAAATGCAGGAAAAACGTTCATCCTTGGATACAAAAGAAAAAAAATCACTACCTGAATCGCGGCAAAAATTGAGAAAAACGCTGAACGCTGGCTCTAATTGAGAAAAAGCGGTAATTTATACTTAAAAGTTAAAAAAATGCTATTGTGAGGCTGAACTTTAAAATCAAAAACGCCAACTTCCTAGTAATATTTAGACAGTTACTAATTAGGGCAGCCAAAATAATTATGAAAAACACTAATTTTCAGATCAATTTGAGACAAAGTGCTGATTCACTGCTAAAAAGGAAACAAATCGCTAGCTAGCGGCTAAAATTTTGACAAAATTACAGCTTCTATTCACGAATCAATTGAACCTAACAACAGCTCTAATTCACAGCTGAAAATACGCCGATTTGCGGCTTCTGAAGGCAACTTTGGTGGGAGGCACCTGATGGCAATTTTGTAGCTAAAATTGAGAACAAACGCAAATGCATGGATACAAGTGAAGAAAAGACCGCTAATTCACGGCTATAATTTAGAAAAACGTTTCTCGCGGCTAACCTTGAGAA
This sequence comes from Corythucha ciliata, assembly GCA_038030265.1. NCBI lineage: Eukaryota > Metazoa > Arthropoda > Insecta > Hemiptera > Tingidae > Corythucha > Corythucha ciliata. The sequence continues at coordinate 7,827,428 of CM075942.1, read as the reverse complement.
AAGTTATTTGTGGGTAAAAATTCAACGCTAAAAGTGTAAAAATCACCAATTTGCTATTAAAATTGAGAAAATCACTAATTCGTGGATTGAATTGAGAAAATTCGCTAATTCACAGCTCAAATTGAGGAGAACATTTTCAATTTTACCTGCAATGCCACAAGGTAAAAATGAGAGAAAAAACGCAGCAAATTTTTCAAATTGGTTTATTATTCATAAATGTAGCCAGATCCGGCTTGGAATTACATGAAAATCGACACTCCACACCCCTATGATGATGATTGAAAATCCCCAATTTGGAGCCGCTTGAATCCAGCGAGTTAGTTGATCAAACTGATCAGATGTTAGGACCAACTAGGTCCCAAATGGAGTCTATGTGCGAAAGAACAAGTTTTTTCGAGCAATCCTAGGGCAAGATATGGTCCGGACGGCGTAAGGACATTCCAGAAATCGAATCTTATATACTTACTTATCTTATATTATACTTATTAATCTAGACATATTAAAATGTAGGTAAACAGAAAAAGTTTGAGGGTGGGTTGTAACAATTTTTTCCTGACCGAAAACATAGGTGTATTATTCAGAATGAATAATAAACAAATAACCAAAGAATTACATCAACCAGAGCTAAATATGTGCAAAATTTCAAGTCTCTGTCCTTTTTTTTGTGGCCGTGGACCCGGCAAGTCTGACTTATACAGCCACACTGTGTGAAATTATACCACACAGCGGTATTGTCAGCTTCGGGTTTGATTATACGAGTGACATTGCTATAGCCCGTCAAGAAGAACATGAACCCGCGGCCAGCGCTGTTTCATTCGATTACTTGCAACTTATCTTCCCTCTACTTTCATTGCTGAATTGGGTGTCTCACTGTTCACCAAAGATAAGCGTTATTATCAAGCCGAAGTTCCAAGGAGGGGGTAAGAATAATAGCTAGAGGGGCTGATCACAGGAGGGCGAGATTCACGTTCAACTTGACGGGCTATAGTTTCCGCTATTTATTGTCAGTTTCTGGTCTTTATTTTCGCGAAATTTCGAGTTCCGGGGATCTTTCTTAGTGACCATGGATTCCGGGCAAGCCAACCCCAACAGCGAAAAGTTTAGGTTCTTGATTAAAGCAAAATTACAGTTTCGAGGTTATTTTTGTAGCGGTGGAACTCAGGCTAGCATGCCCCGACTCAGACCATAGCCAGACGATTACCCACGAAATTCATGTCACTTCAGCAGATCAACCCTAAGCTTTCCAAGCTCTTTTTAATCCCCACCAGTGGATAAGTTCCGTGGTTTGATCGGGAGCATTCCTGCTGACTTTTTAGAGGCGATACTCACATTTCACGGGCAGAAAGTATCTATAGGTCTTAAGAATGGCCGATAATTAAGTCAAATGTTTAGTGAACTATGATTTTCTGACCCGATATCTCCTTCCTTTATGGTCTTGACAACCCTTTCTTCCTCCTTTTTACTTCCATGTTATTTATCTTCTCCTTGATCGCGTACCACCCACCCCTTAGAGAAGTGTAGCTGCTGCTACACCTTGGATGGCATCGGCGCCACTGTGTATATCAATTAATCCCTGGACATGTCCTACTTTTTTAGAGCGTCCAGGGGCATTCGGGCTCATTTTTTTCAGGTGTCTGGAAAGAGATCAAAATTGTCCTCTTTTTAGTCCTGCTTTTCGCTCTCCACTCATTGTAGCGTCAGGTATTTGTACTCCCAACATCTTCCACGATCATCTTTACACAAATAAGCGGCGCTTAACCGCAGCGCCCCCAGTCACCCTTTCGCCCTCGTGGTCTTCATTGTCTCCTTCCAAACTCGATTTCACCAGGTCAGATCAAGCACTATAGGGGCGAAGATCGTTGCGTAAAGCCCACTCGCAGGACAATACACTCAATCACTCCCACTCACAGTTATGCTTCTATTTCACTCAAAAACCTGAAATTCGCCCTACATTACGTCTACAAATTGAACAGTTTGGCTCACAGTCTATTTAAAAACAAATCAAGCGCGGTTGGTAATTTCAAAAACAAAATTTTTGAGTCTTGAAAACGTCAGTTTCGCTGATTTTCGCTCTTTCAAAACTAAATTTTGCGGATTCTTCTCGTTCAAATTCAATTTATGGGGGTTTGATCTTTCAAAAAACCTAATTTCGTGGGTTTCGCTCTTTCAAAAACCAATTTTTATAGACTCTCGATCTTTCAGAACCCAATTTCGTGAACTTGGCTCCTTTAAAACACAATTATGACAATTTGTCATAATCAATATCGCGGATTTTGCTCCTCCAAAACCTAATTTCACGTATTTTCTCCATTTCAAACCCAAATTTTGCGTAATTTTTCATTCTTTCAAAACCAAATTCCGTGGTCTTATTGTTAGATCTTTCTGGAATAAATTTAGCTAGTTGAAAATACTTATGTGGCTCTTTCAAGAAAATTCACGGATTTGTCTCTTTCAAATCCAAATTTGAGCTCATTCAAAAACCATAATTCCATCGTCTTGGTTCTTTCCAACCCTAGTTTTGTGGATTTTCATTCTTTCAAATCCTAATTTCGCTCCTTGAAATGCTTTCAGTCACCGGGATTCTGGGGCTGCTGTACCAGAAACGCCAAATTGGCCGTGTGGCTGGACCACCTTTGAATGGCCGTGCTTTTGGCAATGTAGATGGTGTGCTACTAGTCCAAATAATCGGGATTCTCCGAACCAAAAAAATTCAAAACGAGCGTTGCCAACTTGCATTTTGCTTTCCCGGTCGAGTCAAGCTCAAAATTCCGTCATAACATATTCCATTCCGTTTAAAAAAATTGTCAAATAAGTGATAATCTGTAGCGTGCCATGGTAGTGGCGAGAGGAACAGACGGACCCGGAACCCTCCTTCCGAAGAGGCTCCTAAAAAGGTTTAAGGTTAGAAAATAGAGATTTTTAGGTTTTTTATGATGAATTTAGGAACGAAACTCTGAAAAATGCGCTCGTTCGAGGCTAAAATTGATAACAGTTTAAGAATTCGCGGTTTATGGTGCCTCTTATACGGTTAAAATTGAGAAAAAACGCTGACGCACTTGGAAGTTAGCGTCTAAAATTGACAACAAGCGGTAATTCGTGACCAAAAGTGAGAAAAATCGCTCATTCGTGGTTAAAATGGAGAAAAATGCTAACCCTCACCAAATGAAATTGAGAAAACGCCAATTCGTGTTGTCTGGAGGCAACATAAGTGACTAAAGATAAAAATAACACTAATTCATGGCCTGAATGGAGAACTTGCCTATATTTTTTTTTATTCGCTCATGGCGTTCTTTGATAGAAGTTATTGAGGAAAGAGCAGGAAAAAGTAAAAACATCGCGCGGGAAATATTTTTAAAGTAATGAGTTTCGCGATGGAGGGGGTTTTGACAGAGTGACCTTGTGACGTCAATACCGCTAGCGTGTTTTGACAGTTGACAGGCTTATCACAAGCAACCGAACCTAAACGCTGGTTTCAGTGCTCTTCAACTGAGTACACAGTTTGGATGCAACAAGGAACGCAGCACGAAGGCAAAACAGCGAAGCAATGAACGTGCAAGTATTTGTAAACAGTGAGGTTCTATGAGGGGTGAAATGGTTAGGCAGATGTTAAGTAACGATGGAATGGAACGTACCTGAGAGGGGTTGGTTGGCGGTTGTGACGTCACATTTCCAACCCTTGTCTAAGTCGATCAGCTGGTAATTCACGGATGTTTTAAAATTCAATTAAAAATCGCTGCCTGCACCTATTGAGTTGCGGTTTTCACCATTCTCTTTTTTTAGCACTCCTCTCGACTGAGAACGAAAAAAAAAAAAATTAATTTCATGCAAGTTCTCCTTGACCTCCCCCTGGGCTGTGGGTCATTCCCGGAAAAATTCGTGCGGTCCCAGAAAACTTTCGTGATGGCCAAAAATGGCGCTATCATGATAAACAGCCCTTTAATGGCTGGTTTGATCGAAAAATCCGTTTCAATTTTCGCCCCGTCGCAAAACCCCTAGATACTCGTCTTTTTCGTCCACTTTCAAAGGGAACTTTAGTGCCTAGGTACCTAAAAGTACCTGGAATATAATTCAGTAGGCGATTTTCATGGAATTTTTTTCTTCAAAGTTCCCCCCCCCTTCCCCTTGGTGAATGGTCAAATCCGGAATGCAGCCGGGTCAGGCTAAAACTCACCCAAAAAGGCGTTAGCCCACCTTAGAATCGGGCCAAAATGAGCGTTTCGCACGTCGTTGTCGTTGTCGGGAAGCGGCTCAGCGAGGTCCGCATGCGTCGAGGCTCTTCTTCTCCGGGCGTCAGGACTGTTGTTACAACCCGTCGGCCATCTTTCTGCTCCTTCCATGCGGGGACTTTCAGTAAAACGCGCCTGACTCTTTGAGGGTGAGAAAAATAACAGTTTCGCTGCTTGAAAACCCATCGTGAGTGGCAGGCACGCGGATCCATTTGGGGTGGGGTGGGGGGAGCTTGAGCCCCCTTCACAACTCCTTTTTCCAGGTTGTTTTTCCGCACACTTACTCCCCTTCCTCTTTCCTTCGGGAACTAATACAACCTTCCATCCTTCCATCGTCGTCCGGATAACATCAGTTTAATTAATTCATTAATTAATACAACCTTGTTTGCAGTTTTTTATATTTCTTATGCATTTCGGGCACAAAACAGTAGCCCCTCTTCAGCACCGTGAACTGCTCAAACAACTATAACTATATTCATCATATCCATCTAACATATTTTATTACTTTATTTTGTTTAACTGTTCGTTTTGCTGAAATGAGTATACGGTCAGTCGCAATAAATAGATCACTGTATGTTACAGGCTAATTCTTGCCGCTCACAGAGCGTACCCACGGATAGTCTACCACAAATTACACCAGTTCCTTCAGAGACAACTGACTTTGACATCACAGATACTGATTCATCTAATCTTCTGATGATTGAAGACTCTTCTGAGTCTCTTCTTATCGATTCCAGTATCAACCAGGACAATTTGAATCAAATATTGAACATCATCGACGAAATGGAAACAGGTAAAGACCCTCTATCTAAATCCTATCCAAGTTCCCCGACGTCTGGCTATGGAAGCGGCGGTGGTCTGAGCAGTCAGGTGAGCGGTGACAGTTCCGTCGTGAGTGACTTTCTAACTCCGCCTGACCACCGACTGGCTCGCTCCTACCCCTGCACGCCTTCTATTGACACCGCGACAACGTCGTCGTCGTCGTTGACCGACCCGGGTCGCTCGACGACTCTACCTGTTCTCGAGGGTAACATTAATCTTTTCGACGACCCTCTTGGTTTGGACTGTGATGATGCATTTGGAAGCCTGGTGACGTCACAGCTCACCTCTGACCCTTTGTGAGGAGGCTGACAAGGACTTAAAATTTGAAAAAAAAAAAAAAAAAAGTCTTCGTTCGTCTTATGGGTCGTTAAATGGCCCGTTATTTGTTGTAAACCATTTTTTCCCCCAAAAAGTTACATTTATTACTCACACTGTCGTCAACTCACTGGTACGCCAAACTCTAAAAAGTTCACAAAATCACGCATTCCTTTTCCATAACCTCACTAGTAGCCTTAACGGGATTGTAATTGAAGAGGTGGAGAAGAGGAGTTTTTGGCCTGAAGAAACGGGATATATGAAATACAAAAATTGATCATTATCCGTCAATTAGATTTTCAAGTTTTCTTTTAACAAAAATTAGAGCTTAAAAAACTGTCGTCTGTCCATTTCTTTAACAAAAAAAAAAAAATCGTCCTTCAAGGACACTTTTAGCCACCAACTCTTTTGGGAGGGAAACAGGCGTGACGCCAGAAAAACAAAATATTTTTATAAAAGGAAAAAACGATGGTTTAAGGGCGTTTGAAAGAGGGTACCTCGACTTTATAGTAAGCATTTAATCGTATGTGATAAAAGTGTAATTAATATTAAAAATGTTAAGTGTTATAGTACAACAAACCCTGAATGGTTAGGACTAACGTAAAAAATAGAGTCTTTAATGATGAATTTTTTTAATTAGTTATATTCATATCCAAATTATGTGATATAGTCTTTTAATTGGATAATTTATACGGATAGATTGAAAACTGTGAACTGCGGAGGTCATACGTTTATATTTTGACCTAAACTAGAAGTCTGGGAGATAACGTAGGAGAACTGTACTTCAGTAATTCTCAATGAGCAAAGAAGTTCGTTAAGGTGATTTTTCACTCATTCCTTCCCACTTTTACCCCAAACCTCTATAAGAATTTGCCAATACCTACGTAATTGACCAATCCAAGTCGCGTGAAGCGCGTTCACTGCTTCAATTCCCAGTCCAACGTTTTTTTTTTGGTTTTTTTGTGCACTTGTACAACGTTAAATTAGCTTTAACTGTAGCTATTACTATTTAGAGTAGTGGAATGTGGTGGCTCGATTTTTGTCCCCGTCCCCAGTTTTATTGTTAGAGCGTTCGTCGCTTTTTAATCTTTTTCCAAGAGCGCTGGAAAAGTTAAGGAAAAGTATTTCAATTGGTAAATTGTAGGTTTATGAAGATTCGTTTTTTTTTAAAAACAAAAATCTACACATAACATCATTGGCTTATATTTTTGTATTACGTACTTTTTTTTTGGAACAAAGCAACGGTGCTTTACTTTTTTTTTTTATGGACTGACCAGCTAAATTTGAGCGTCCACCGCTTCCTCATTCAGCGATAGTGAAAGCTAATAATTTGGTTAAAAAATTAAAGCAAGAAAATCGCCGAAAGGATCTGCTGTGATCGGTCTCTATTAGTTTCATCCTTTGTATATCTCGACACAATATTGTTACGCTTGTGCCAAAACATTTTTCAATCACACTTAAAACACCCCCTCCCCTCACCACCCCACAACATCGGACAAAAACCTTTCAGGAGTCCGCATTTTCACGCTTCTCTGAAATCAGTAGGATTGACGAAATTGAAGAGATTTGACAATAATTGTCTTCTCCTTCCCCTCCCTCGATTCCCCACCTATGAGACTCTCTGTCGACTTTTTGTACCCCTATTTCCAAATTTTTAGTTTAGTGAGCTTATTTTTTTTATATTAAGTATATTTCAGTACCTGACAATACACTCGCACGCATGTAGGAATTTCAAATTGAAAAAGTAAAAACTTTCTTTTTTATAGTGTTACGTTTGAAATTATTACGAGCACTGCGGGGACCAATATGCTTCTTTATTCTTGAATCTATTTAAATATTTTATTTATTCATTTCACTTTTTTTTTTTTGTTTCGACGAAATCCAAAAAAAAAAATCCAAATTTTTCTCACAGGTTGTTCGCGCTTGAAGCAGCGTATCTTAAAATGCGTGAGCTAAGCGCGCTGGCATCTTGTATAAATACTGTTCGCTCCCAAAAGGTACAAAGTGTCATCACGCCTTTTCGATTGGCCCGAGGCACAGGATTTGTTCAAGTCGAATGACGTTTGTAGCTTTTGGCGCCTCAGTATCTCGTGCTTGTGCTCTTAGAGCGTGCATTTCAAGAGACTCGGCTTGTTTAGGAATTTATTTATACACGAGCAATTTTCTTCAAAGTAGATGAAACATAATTAATGTTGGTATATATTTGTACAATGTATAAAAAAGATTTGGAAAAAAAATTAAAGTAACAAAGGGAAAATTGGGGTTTTGTCTACTTGTGATCACAAATGGGGGGGGGGGGGGTTATTTTTAAAAATTGTCCTGGACTGAGTGAATCTTCTTAAGTGTTCTTAAACATTTAATGAAAATAGTTGGAATGTATGTACCTATTAATTTTAGATATGCCGAAAAATCGAAAACAAAATTATCGATTTTTTATGTGTACTGATTATCATAAATGTTAACTGATACAAAATATAAAACGAATAAAACGTAAGGTGTAAAAGTGATGCGTGGGAGGTGAACACGCGTGGGTATAGGAGCTAAGCCAAGATAGGCAAAAACCAGCGATGAGTTTAAATGTTCAATGCAATACGCCCAGTTTTTTGTTTTTCAGTGTTAAAGGGGAGTTGTACATGTGTTTCCTCGACCCCCCCTCCAATCATACCTCGCCTACTCCGCGTTACGGATATTACCGCCGTATTTCTGCACCAATCGTGGACTTCAAGGGCTCATTTAAATCTTCAGGAAATTCCGCACAACCGTACGATCTTTCTTTCCTAAATAAGTTGTCGAAAGAGTGTGCATTTTCAAGGTAAAAGTTTATGTGCGTTTTACAGTTATTTTAGGGATGAAATATGAAAAAGGAAGATCGAACGTTTGTGCGGAATTTCCTGAAGATTTAAATGAGCTCTTGAAGTCCAGGATTGGTGCAGAAATACGGCGGTAATTTCCGTAACGCGGAGTAGGCGAGATATGATTGGAGGGGGGGTCGAGGAAACACATGTGCAACTCCCCCTTAACAGCAGAGCTTATGGTACCCCCCCCCCCTGTGTTGTTCCACCACCGTTACCACGTGTGTAGAAGAATACCCAAAAAAAAGTGGGTACGGGGCGTTTTATTTGACATTTTCCGGCTTTGGCGTGGAGGGAGGTAATCCAAGTACACTAATGAGATCGTTATGGGGGTCGTAAAACATGGAGAAATTTCAATTTGGAAGGAATGTCTGGTGATTTTTGTGGTGTCAGTAAATTAGGATGTTCCGTTGTAAACTATAAAATTGCCATTTACCTTTTTTTTGCGCATGACTATAGATGAGAAACGCGCTAACATTCATGACAAAAAAAAACACAGTTCATGCGCTACAAAACTAACTATACTCGACTAAATTCCTCGACCAGTGAGTACAAGGCTTAAATAGTTAACTATTTTTTCAGTTAACTGCCAAGTGCCAACTAGTAGTTAATAGTTGAAAACGTAGTTAACTACCAATATCAGTCAACTACTTCCCAATTCCGAATTTCAAGGTGTAAGAACGTTCTTTTACGGCTAAAATTTACGAACAACGCTAATTCGCACCTTATCAGCTAGGCAAAAATAGAGAAAACGCCTAATCGAGGTTTCTGGAGGCAACTTCGTGGGCTGTAGATGAAAAAAAACCGTAAATTTATGACTGGAAGTGAAGTCTTAATTCGCCGGTTAAAATTGACAAAATACGGTAGATCCCACAGATAAATTTTTAAGAAGTTGGTGAAATCGGGCCTTTACAGTTTTCGCCCATTTGGGTTATTGGGAAGCAAAATTATCAATAATTTCAGCCAAATAGCTCGTAAAATCAATAATTTTATACCCGAATGTTCGGGCTCATTTCTCGGCTAAATTGCCGTGAGCATCAAATTTCATGGAAGGGTTTGTCAACTTTTTGAACGGAAACCCAGACTGTTTGGTTATATCTAAATTTGTACCTATTTGCTGCAATCGACAGTCTGGCGGTCATGCGGAAGAGTTGGGGAGGGGCCGTTATTTGGTCAGAACTATTTGGTTCAGCGGCGTCTACCCCCCCCCCCACCCACTATGGCTGGACGCGAAATCCTCCCCTTATGAACAGTAATCCCCCCCCCGCCATCTCATGTATTAAAGGCTTTTAAGAAGGAAAATTACAGTGAAAAACAACGTTAATGAATAGTATCCCAGGTAGCACACCAACGTTGGTCAACATTGAAATTCAACGTTGGCCAACGTTGATAACCAACGTTGGACGACGTAAAAACTTGATTTTTTCAATGAATGACCAACGTTAGTTTTCAACGTTGACCAGTGTTGGTTTTCGACGTTGACCAAAGTTAGTTTTTAACGTGGTCCAGCGTTGGTTTTCGACGTTGATCAATGTTAGTTTTCAACGTTGGTCGACGTAAAAACGCAATTTTTTTCAATGATGACCAACGTTGGTTATCAACATAAATCAACGGTGGTTTTCAACTTTAACCAACGTTAAGGCTTTTATTAAAATTACAAAACTTGTGTATGAGTTGATTTCTGACACATGTAAACACTCCTGATAGAGCTCTCAGACATTAAAAAGTTGCGCAATAAGTGCCTTTGAGCTTTTTCAGAGATGTTAACGTAACTGAGAGCAACACTCGCAATAATTTTCGCAATTTTATTGCACGCGTATTTAGAGCCTAACTCTTCAATGTCGATCGACGTAGGTATTCCAGTGTGTGAACATCCAAAATAAAAGACGCCTGAGAAGGAGGTTGAATAGAAAAAAAGTTATTTTTGCACAAAAATATAGTATATTGAGAATGATATCAATAACACGTACAAAACGGAATTTTAATAATTATCCAACGTTTCTAATATTATTAGTTTTTAAGCCATACAACTATTAATTTGGTTTATATTTTATTTTCATGGTTAACCATGAAAATAAGCCAAAATTTTGGCTTTTTCTTCTTATACTTATTTGTTTCCTGAGCTTTCGCCTCCTTGTGCTGAAGGCATCGTCAGAGAACTTTCTTTATTTCGATGGCTTCTCGAAATTTTCGTTGACTCCATGCACTTTCACGAGGATTTTCGTATCTTAAAATTTGATGACGTGTGATTGACCGCTGTACATGTGTTCAGCTATTTCTGATTTTTCAATACGGCTGACATTGTTTTCTGTCATTCTTGTTTTGACGTTACGAAGAGTTTCACGAATGTTTTCGAGTTTTCTTTCATCTTTGACATATCTGAGGAAGCAATTTATTGTTATTGATGGTTTGAATGTTGATCTTCCTCCACAAAACAAGATCAACATTCAAACCATCAAGAAAAATAAATTATATCCTCTTGCTCAGGATATTAACACAGTTGTATGGCTTAAAAACTAATAATATTAATAACTTGATTAATGTTCATTTTTAGGGTTTTGGCTTTCTGCTTCTTCTACTTCTTCATTTTCTCAGCTTTCGCCTTCTTGTGCTGAAGGCATCATCAGAGAACGTTTTGGGGTTTTTCTTAATTTGAAACCACAGACATGACTGTGACAAATGGAGGGGGTGTCAAATTCTTTGGCGAAAGCTCAGGAAGCGAAGAAGTAGAAGAAACAAAAAGCCAAACCACTAATAATAAAAAATATTAATTATCCAACTTTGGTTTCCGCCGAGGAGACCTTAGAATCTTGGTGGGACTGCTAACGGGACATTGTGCCCTTCGATATACACTCAGACTAATGGAGAAGTCTGACACGGAAATTTGCAGATTTTGCGTCCTGGCCGTGGAAACAGCAGAACACGTACTGTGTGAGTGCCAGGCTCTGGGGCGGTTACGCTTTCAACATCTTGGAAATGATGTGCTTCAACCGGAGGACATCTCCAGGATGGCTACGGGAAATATCCTCAACTTCGTTAAGGAGTGGTGGTGGAGGACGCTTGAAAACTAGCGTCTTTCTTGGCAGGGCAACCTGAGGGGACACCACAATAGATCTTATAGGTCGAGTTTGGTAGGAGATAGTTTCTTCTGGGCTTCCCTCCCCGTTTAATAATAATAAAAAAAAAAAAAAAAAAAAAAAAAAAACTTTGGTTTCCTCCCATCCCAATCTCCACATTCAGCGAGGGCTCTTCCAATTAATTTTCCAGCCTCGTCTTCCTTTAATTCTTTATATTTTTTCTTCATCGATGCTGTCAATGACACATAAAATATATATACTGGGAGTAACGGAAAAGTCTGGCATAAATGAAATGGGTGATTCTTGGTCACATTTGGAACCAAAATGACCCTATACACCATGGTCCGATTACTTATGGTTTTGGAGATAATCGTGGTTTTCCTAATTTTTAATGTACCCACGGTTTTCCTTAGTAAATCGTCTGTACCTGATGAAAAAATGGTCTCATTGAAATTTATAAGAAGCCATTGGAAAGAGCACTAAATTCTCTGTAGGATTGCATCCTTTCATTTCTAAACCGATCAATATTTATGTGCTTAAATTGCTGCTGAACAGCCAACTTCTTAGATTTCCGGAAAACTCCTAGTCTTTCAGCCAGCTGTCAATTTCTTTATGGCCATCGTAGGAAGTGTAAAAAATTATTAAAAACTTCTACTGATTGTCAGCTTTCGAATGGCCTGCTTAGTTCTGGATTATTATTTTTTTTCTTCCGAGATAGAAGCAAAAACTCGCAAAAAAAAGCCCCCAGAAGTATCCGTTTTTAAGCACGCCTTCAGGCAAGGCAATTGCTTCCACGAGCGCGCCCTCGGCCTCTTCAGTTAGATACAAATTCCCGTTATGAGCTTGGGTGGAGCCTTGGGTTGGATTCCGCTATTATTGAAATAATAAAACAATAAAATAAATAATTCTTGTTTGTTAAGAAATGTGATTGTGCAAATAAATAAATAAAAAATAAATAACACCCACAACTACCATCAACCGCATTACAATCACAATTAACTGGAGAGGCCGAGGGCGCGCTCGCGGAAGCGATTGCCTTACCTGAAGGCATGCTTAAAAACGGATACTTTTGGTGGTTTTTTCACGCGTTTTTGCTTCTATCTCGGAAGAAAAAAAAAGAATAATCCAGAACTAAGCAGGCCATTCGAAAGCTGACAAACAGTAGAAGTTTTAAATAATTTTTTACACTTCCAACGAGGGCCATAAAAGAATTGACAGCTGGCTGAAAGGCTAGGAGTTTTCTGGAAAACTAAGAAGTTGCCTGTTCAGCAGCAATTTAAACACTTAAATATTGATCGATTTAGAGATGAAAGGATTCAATCCTACGGAGAATTTAGTGCTCTTTCCAATGGCTTCTTTCAAATTTCAATGAGACCATTTTTTCATCAGGTACAGACGATTTACTAAGGAAAACCGTGGGTACATTAAAAATTAGGAAAACCACGATCATCTCCAAAACCACAAGTAATCGGACCATGGTGTATAAGGTCATTTTGGTTCCAAATGTGACCAAGAATCACCCATTTCAGTTATGCCAGACTTTTCCGTTACACCCTGTAGTCTAGATAAAACCTATAATAGAATAAACAAGAATTACCAATTATTATTAGGAAAAGGCGAGCATTTTTGAACGTTTTCTTGCCCCTTCTGCCATGGAGGCTGAACTGCCCAGCCAAATCCTTAGAAAGGGCCCTCTTTAATACAGATAATGGCGAACGCCTTTTCATTTCGCCCGTAGGCAGACTGCGCAAGGTGGTTTATCTGTGTTGAGAAGGAGGACATTAGAAAAATTATGGAAAGTAAAATTTGTTTTACATCGTGCCAAAATAATAATAATTATGAGTATTAACGCATGCATCCATTGACTCGAAAAAGTATAACATAGATTCACGTACCAATGAGAATTGCGTCGCTTCGTCAGTTCTGAGTTTTTCCTCCAGCTCCTCCATTTCACTCAATGTTTATTTATATATTGGTATATATAAGTTTATTTAGGGGCCATGGCCCCTCCCTTGGATCCGCCACTGCGGCATACTCTTGCTCTTTCGCACTAAGTTTCTGCTCTGGATAGTGTGAATATGCCATTTTGTGGCCGATTTAGCTTATAACACGTCATTTATCTAGTAAAACTGTGTCTTTAGGACTCAGTTTACCAAGGAAAATTAACCCAGAAACAAGAGATTTTCATGAAGAGGCGGTAAATTTGATGAAGGATTTGGAATTCACGCCTAAAGAATTGTTTTTGCACATGCAGGCGTAATTCATTCGCAAAATGGTATTTTCTAGAAGGGGAGGGGGGGGGATAAATCCGAACTGCTCAGATCCTTGCTCCCCCAATGCCGGCTGACTTCCGCCCTCCGCCGCCACTGGCTATCTGGCAACCCCTAAATGAGGCTAGCAACGGGGGAAAGGACCGTTACAAGCATTGAACACACAAACTAAGGGGCCACATTTCACAAAATGGTGGAGTACTCCCCCCCCCTCTTCTTGTAGAGCTACCAATTAAAAATAATAGAATACGGTTTGTTTTCGTCAAATATAACGCAGTGAACTCCCGCAATCTCTTGTTTGTTTGTTCCTGATAAACAAAACGACGTTGGAGGCAACGTGTATGAGAGAAAAAAAAAAAAAAGATTGTTTTTTTCAAGGACAACGACTCTTTTCCCCCTAACTGCGAGGCGAATCTCTACCTCGGGGGTTTCTTTCAGTCTTCTTACCTCCTCCCCATGTCAAAAGAACGGTTTTTCTAACCCAAAATTTCCCTCGTGTGTGTGCAACAAAAGAGAAAGAAGAAAAAAATGCTCTAAAAGGATCTCTCCTCAAACTCTTCCCGCTTTAGCTCTCAGCCTCAAATAAACCGTCCTCCTCATTTCCAGTTAATAAAATATATGTGTATTATTTCGTAATTTTCTTTTAAAAAAAGAAAAAAAGAAGTACATTAAAAAGTACATATAGAAAAAGTCCCAGTATGTACAAAATTACACAGAGGTACAACAAAAGTGAAGTTGGTTTCACGAATACAAAAATAGTTGTTTTTTGGGGGAATTTCTCGCCGACCGCGCAAAAAAAGCAAAGAAGTGAAAAATAAAACTAAACAAAAAACGAAATGTAAAAATCGTCTTCTCTTTATTGTGACAAGAGTCCAAAAACGTGACAGAATTTTTATTCGTAAGCGAGTAAAATAATATTCTGACACCTCAGGTGAAAAAGAAAAAAAAAAAAAATACAAAACATTTATCGATTTTGTAAAATAGTGGCCTGCTGCGCCAAATTTCATCCGTTTTAGAGGAAACGTGCTGTTGATTTAATCAATTGTTTTAAAAAGGGGATTGAAATATTGCAAAGTAAAAGTAGTCATCGTTTAGGGGGACTGTTGAATAAAAATGGCGGAGAAAATAAAATTAAAAGAACAACGGAGTGAGTATCTAAAGTAGCAGCGGCCTGGCTCATGAATAGAAATAATTAAAGCGGAAGTCAGTCGTTTTTAACGCAATCGCGGGCCAGATGACCAGACTTGCCGCAGCTGAAACAGTTCCGAGACGACTCGGGGCAGTCACGAGCCATGTGACCGTGCTTGTTGCACGAATAGCAGACACTGCCGCCTCCGCCGCCACCACCGCCGCCAGAGCGGCTGTCTCGCGACTCGGGGCACTCGCGTGCGATATGACCCGTCTTGTTGCAATTGTAACAGGAGGGCTCGTCGGCCGACTGTTGACAGTCCTTGGCGATGTGACCCACGCCGTTGCACCGGTAACAGCGGTCCTGGTCCTCTTTGCAGTCGCGGGCGAAATGACCGTAGCGGTTACACTTGTAGCACTTGTCGCGGTTGCGTTGGCCGCCTCCGCCACGGTCTCCACCGCGGTCGCTTCCTCGGTCAGACTGGGGACAATCACGGGCGAAGTGTCCCGTACGGCTGCAACGATAGCACGTGCCTGAATTCATCTTCTCTCTCTTTTAAATCTCTTCACCTTCTCTCCCTTTAAACGACAACTTCTCGTAAAACCAACACAGTCAACTTAACTTCGAACTAGAAACAAATTAAAATGAGCTACTTACTCGTCTCGTCGCTTCAACAACTCCACGTGCTGTAAATGCGCTTTTCAGAGGACGTAGTTACTTAGAGTTGTCCTTTGAGTCCCCCATTACTCTGTGCCTTCTCAACGCAGCCCGCTCACCTGTTATGTCGGCTTTCCACTCAAAAATGTTCCTCCCAATTCAAAAGCTCCTCAAAATCAAATTTACTATTTTCTCGCCTTCAATTATTTCACTTTTAAATATTTTATTTAACGAAATATCAACTTTAATGAAAAATGAATTAAACTAAGCGATCTCAAGCGGGACTAATTCAAACACTCATTTCAGCTCTCAAGTTCAAAAGATTTCCTTGTTTATTTCTAATAATTGTCATCCTTTATTCGAGTGATCTATTCGTGT
Organism: Corythucha ciliata; assembly: GCA_038030265.1. Classification (NCBI taxonomy): domain Eukaryota; kingdom Metazoa; phylum Arthropoda; class Insecta; order Hemiptera; family Tingidae; genus Corythucha; species Corythucha ciliata. The sequence continues at coordinate 7,811,702 of CM075942.1, read as the reverse complement.
TTTTTTTTTCGATTTACGTCCTCGCGTGTACCTCGACACTTAATGACGGCAACTTTTTCTTATTTTATTGTGAACGTAAAAAAATCCAAAAATTCTACTGCTCTGCCCGGTTGATATCCGTTATCTTCTTCAACCCTTTTTTCCTTCCACACGAGCCTACCCCCCCGTGCTCATGTCTCTTCTGGCGAGAATCTGTCCTCGTCTTGGATATTCGACTCAGCGTAAACTTTGGCCGAGGTGTAAGCGAAAACTGAAAACATCTTGCCAGTTTCGAAGTAAGTTTTCCCGTTCAAATCGTATTCCAGAAAATGTATTGTCTTTTTTTTTGGGATGAGGAAAACCACAGTGCTGCCTTCCCCTTCAAGGGTGGTTCAAACTTTTTTGTTTACGAATTAAATTTTCGGTGTGATTTTTTTCTTAGACGATAGCACCGACGGTGACGGCACGACGAAGGATTTCGTTAAATTCGACGAACTTATTCAGTACAGGCGAACAGAAGCGTCAAGAAGTCTTCTCGTTCAGGTTCAATCGGAACAGTCATGCCGGGACCTCCGCGACTATTGCAACTCACTCGCTCCGATCAATTCCATGTTTTATTACACCGTTCGAGAAAATGTAAGACAAACTTATTCAAGTTTTCATCGAACGTTTTTTTTTTAATCGAGCCCTTCCCCCCCCCCCCATCCACCATTGAAAGCATTTCGTACTCGTAGAGTTCCAAGATGACTGTTTACCCGACGTGCTCTCGGCGTGTTGCCCGGCAGATGACGGCGCTTCAGTTCCGGTTGTTGTCCCTGTCGTTTGGTTCAAAGCTCAGGGTACGATGCGTTTTGTCTCAATTACAATAAAGAAAGCCATTCAGTTTGTTAATTTTGTGTGTGTGTGTGTTTTTTATAGGAAAGAAAAAGATCGTCAGGAATGAACCAATCCTTGAGTCAGAATATCTCCAACGGTCAACTCCGATCCCGTCGTGGAATAATCTGTCCGAATGGCTCTCTCAGGCTGAATCGGTGAGTTATAATTATCCCGACCCTTTTCCGTGTGTAATGACAATGAGTGTATGGTGGTAGGAAAAGGGGTGAATTTTACGTTAAACTACTTGAATGCCATAGTTGCCTCAGACCGGGAAAACTTGGAAAAGTCAGGGAGTTTCAAAGAGGTCAAGGAATCATGGAAATCCGGGAAAAGTTATTAATTTGTACGATAGGAAAGGAAAACGTACGTTATTGAAAACAAAATAATACTTCAAAAGTTTAAACTAGGCCAGTCAATAAGAACATTAAAAATAGCTAAAATCGCAATTAAACGGCTAGTTCTGATTTTTTAGTATGTTGTTAGTACCAGCACCAGTAGTGTAAATCCAAGTTTTCAGCTTCGAAAGACTTGTGCTACTTTCGTGGCACTCGAAAAACCGCGAAAATTTTGCACTATTTTTGGATTTTTCACGTTATCTCCTAAAATATGCATTTTAAGATAAAACATAGAAAATACGTTAAAAACCACATAAAATTTGCTACAATTTGAGACCTAATTTACCTCTGTAGAGCATATAATTACCTAGATGCAACTCCTTGAATTTGAATTTATTTGTCAAAAAAATTGAAATTTCAAGTTTTGGTCAACTTTCGACCCAAGTAGAGAGAAGTTGTAGCAAATTTAATTATGTTCCATTTAAGCACACAACGATGTCTGTAGACCAAATAGTTTCATCAAAATCCTCGAATAAACAAAAAGTTTGGAAACTACATTTTTCTAAAAATGAATCTGTTGAGTTCCCACCCCTAAGTTTGTGTGGGTCCCAGTGCACACGAGCGATAAGTGTAGCATGATCATCGCTAAGCTAATCATCAGGACCATTCTCCTCTATACACTCTATGAATGGACTGCTCCACTAGTTTCTAATTGTTTTTCCACGGTCGCGGTGACATGTATCGCAGTGATCGGGCGAAACTTATCGCTCGTGTTCACGGAGCATAAGGCTGAATGAAAATACCACAAAATTGTAAGAATAAGGAAGTAACACATTTTCCAAAGTCATGCTGTCGTGATAGCTTGGGTGCCAAAACTCATGAAAACACGATCGGGTTGACAGCCAGGGACGTGAATGTAGGGTAGCACCTCTGCTTCCGGTGAGGGGCGGTCCATCGCCTCCACAATCTTGGACCTCTGATGGACATGGAATAGCTCTGGACCATACCCAAAGGTACAATTTTTGTGATTGTCTGGGGGCCCAATCCAACCCAATCCAATGACCCAGCCGTTTCGCCGGTATTGATTTTTTAAAATGGTCATTTCTAGTCGCTTTTGGCAAAATTGTGTGAAAAAATAAAACTAGTTCAAGTCTCAGTTGAGTGATGTAATCTCTGACGCTACCTATAATACTGGTGATACGTTGAGTTTCAACATTTGTGGACTAAGTTGGTGGGCGTATAGCAACTTTTTTAAAAAACAAAACCTATTTTGGTACTTTTCCGTTATCGGGCCGCCACGCCAAGAGGGAGCCGGAGCCTCGACCCCCCAATTCCGTTATCGGACCGCCAGCGTAATCTCCAGCGGATTTCTTCAAAAAATTCGTCTAAAAAATAATGTTTTAATTTAAAAAAGATTCAGTGAATTTCAAGCAAGATTCAATATTCAACTCTCAGAGGGGAAGCAAACAGCGATGACAGCCAGGATGTCTTCGACCACTTCTGTTTCTTGTCGACGGCTCCTCCACATAAATTCAGCCAGGTAGGAGTCCAAGTGGTGACGTGCTGTGCCCCGATGGGCCTTATTTCGCCACTTAGCCGTACCCCACATCCGTTCGACGTGCTGAGTGTGCGCTCCTGAGGTTGGATCAACGGAGTTATAGGTGTGGTTTACCGTCAAATGAGTGAACGCGGGGTGACGCTTCCAGTCACAAATTTAAGGCGGCTGCCTTTAAACCAGGTTTTTTCACGTATGCCTACTGTCTCCCTGCATGCCCTTTTATTGCAGCGCCAACGTACCTTCACAGAGCAATTCAACTTCATTTCGTGCCCATTCATGCATCTACGATTTCGGAGGAGAACCCCGCGAGCCTGGAAAAAATTGACGGCGTCTTCTTCACTGGTCGGCAAACTCTAGATGTCCATGCTGGCTGATAGGCAGTTGCACACGCACTGAGTTGCTTGATAAAAAGGAATAAACACAAGTCAAAGGTCCACTGGTCAGGTTTTCACTGGCGGTCCGATAACGGAATGGGGGGTCGAGGCTCCGGCTCCCTCTTGGCGTGGCGGCCCGATAACGGAAAAGTACCCCTATTTTCATCGCCCTGTACAGAATATTTTCCGGGCCAAAAAAAATCTGGCAAATATGGTTTCTGACTGTAACTTTCACCAGCTTTCACTGAAAAATAGTGCAATTTTCATCGAAGGCTTCGTTCGATAGTTATAAGCAAAAACGTTCGGCTGAAGAAAGGATTTTTTGGAAAAAATTACTCATTTTGCGAGTTTCCCACTGTGATTTATTGCCACTTATCGGGTCTTTATAAAAACGCCATACATGACTCATAGGAAATTTAATGAGCTTTCAGATGAGTCTCTTCAAAGTTTAATCGGATGGATCGTTTTTGATTTATAGGCCGAAATGTGACAAAAAATGTTTTTTTGCAGCAAATTTCAAATTGTTTGACGTTATGGCCCTGTCTTATGTTAATCTGCAAATGAAATTTTATATAATAGGTCTGATAGAAAATTCAATCAGCTTTCAGATCGTTTTTTATAGAAAAAAATTGGACTACTACTTTGCGAGCTACTGGCAAAAATGTGCAGAAAAACCTGGCTTTTGGGCCGCCTTTTTCCGTTTTTTCTCTCGCATAACTGATGCCACTGATTTTTCCTGTAGGTTTAAAGGCTTTTCACTTATGTAAAATTAAATTCTAAACCACTATGATTTCATGACATTTTCCGATTGGAACAGCCATTTTAAGTTGCTGCTGCCTTGGAACTTTTTATTAATTTTACCAAAAGTGGCTAAAAATTACGATTTAAAAAAAATCTATACCGGTGAAACCGGGTCAATTTTGACAAAAGAAAGAACGATTCCACGAGAATTCAATGCTTTTCAAAAAATGAGAGGGTATTATTTCTCGTAGAACGCGTCAATAAGGAGTTATAAGCAAAAAACTGAAAAAAGTGCCAAAAATGAGCAATTTTCGCGATTTTCTCAAAACGCACAAGGAAATTTTGTTGGATCTCTTTAGATTCCTGTTCCTCACCCCCCCCCCCAAAAAAAACATAGAATAAAGTGAAAAAATTGAAGACGAAATTTTTGTCCACGTGGAACTACCGTTTGACTGGACTATTATGTATATGGTCTTTCAGACATCGGTGTGTGCTTAAATGGAACATAATTAAATTTGTTACAAATTCTCTCGGCTAGGCTTTTCTAGTAGGATGAGTATTTTAGCCAAAATTCGGGTCGAAAGTTGACCAAAACTTGAAATTTCAATTTTTTGACAAATTCATCCAAATTCGAGGAGCTGTATCATGGTTACTATATGACATACAGAGGTACGTTATGTCTCAAACTGTAGCAAATTTTGTTTGATTTTTAACGTATTTCGTACGTTTTATCTTAAAATGCATATTTTAGGAGATCAAGTGAAAAACCCGAAAAAAGTGCAAAAATTTCGCGGTTTTTCGAGTGCCACGAAAGTAGCACAAGTTTTTCGAAGCTGAAAACTTGTACTTGCACTACTGGTGCTGGTCCTAAAAACATACTAAAAAGTCAGAACTAGCCGTTTAATTGCGATTTTATTGTTCTTGTTGACTACCCTAAACGGTCATGTGTGTGAAACATAAAATAATGTAGTTAGAGGCAGGATGTAACAGTCCTCCCCCCCTAACTTCGATTTCTCGTAGCTTTGTTAGATGCTTCCGTCTGAAGAGGTCGTAAGTGGTCCAAGTGTCTCTTCGTCGTTCTGCCGTTCAAATCAACGATGTAGACAACATTTCCAACTTTCTTGACGACTACTCCTTTTTCCCACCGGGGACCTTCCCTGCCAAAATTTCTGACGTAGACTTTTTGACCAATTTCAAAGGTTCTTAGTCGGTGGTTGACACCAGAAAACTCCTTTTTGTTTTCTTTATCTGGCTTCACAAGGTCTAGAACAGTCCTTATTTTTCGTCCAAACATCAACTCAGATGGTGACATCTCTGTTGAAGCATGAGGAGAGCATCTATACGACATGAGAAATTGGGTCAGCTTCAAATTTAGCGAACCTTTATCGTTCAGTGATCAACGCACGTTTCATGGTTTGTACGTACCTTTCTGCCTGTCCGTTAGATGAAGGGTGGTACGGTGGAATGGTTTTATGAGTGATTCCATTTGAACGAAGAAAATTTTTAAATTCATGTGACGTAAATGAAGTGCCGTTGTCACTAACCAACACTCGTGGAATTCCAAACCGTGAAAAGAGTGTGCGTAGATTTTCCAAAGTGTTTAGGCTAGATATCGTGGAAACAGGGATTACTTCCATCCATTTTGTGAAGGAATCGACGACTATTAAAAAATATTTTCCAATGAATGGCCCTACGTAGTCCACGTGTATACGGTTCCACGGTGTATCCGATAGTTCCCATGGATGATCTGCTGCTTTGCTACAATTTCTTTGGTTTTCGACACAAGACTTGCAATTCCCGACCATTCTTTCAATTTCTGAATCCATGCCTGGCCACCACACGTGACTTCTAGCCAGTCCTTTCATTTTCGTGATTCCGATGTGGGAGGAGTGCAATTCCTTGAGGATGTCGTTTCTTAAAGATACAGGTATGACGACTCTTGAACTTCGCATAATACAGCCGTCCTCGAGAGACAATTCATTCTTGAAATTTTTGAAAGTCTTGAGATCGATGTTCGTACCGTTTGTCAAATGAGAAAGCACTAGCATAAGTTCAGAATCTTTTGAGGTCTCTCTTCGGATATCTTCATGAGTGATCGGCAGGAAATCAATTTGTCTGAGGAAGTACTTGCTGCTGTCATCCCTGAAATCGTCCCTGATCTCACCATTTATAGGTAGCCGAGAAAGTGCATCAGCATTCAAGTTGTCTTGACTTTTTTTGTATTTTATGTCAAAATCGAAAGATTGTAGGAAAAGTGCGTATCTTAGCAAGCGATGCGTTGTCAGTGACGGCAAATCTTTGTGAGGACTAAAGATAGAGAGCAGAGGCTTATGGTCAGTCACCAGTTCAAACTTTTTACCAAAACAAAAATTGTAAAATCTGTGCAACGCCCAATAAATCGCAGTAGCCTCTTTCTCGATTTGGCTATAGTTTTTTTCCGAAGAACTGAGCGTTCTAGACGCGTAAGCGATTGGACGTTCTGTGTTGTCCGGCATTTTATGGGACAATACAGCTCCCAGTCCAGTCGGACTCGCATCAGTAGCGAGAACAAGAGGCAAGGAGTCATTATAATGAACTAAAATTTCGTCTGATGTAATTTGGGCTTTTAAATTGTCGAAAGCTATCTCACATTCTTCCGACCACCGGAATCTCTTGTTTTTCCCTAGGAGATCATAAAGTGGAGCCGCTGTGGAAGCCAAATGTTTCACGAAACGGCCGTAGTAATTTATGAGACCTAGCCAACTTCTTAACTCATTTAAATTTTTTGGGTGAGGAGCATTTATGATGGCTTCAATTTTATCTTTTGATTTTGAAATGCCAGCATCAGATATGGTATGACCGAGATATTGAATGGATTTTTGAAAGAATTGGCATTTGCTCTTATTGACGCGAAGATTGTGAGCTGACAGGGCACGTAGAACCTCCTTAAGACGGGAGACATGTTCATCAAATGTTCGAGCTTGAATCTTGATGTCGTCATAGAAAACTGACACACCTGGTATGCCATGTAAAATTTGACTTATGGCCCGCTGCCAAATGAATGGAGCCGATTTCACACCGAACATCAAACGATTCACTTTGTAATTGCCTTTCAGCGTACTAATCGTCTGCATTTTTGCGCTCTCCTCGTCCATTTCGAGATGCAAATAAGCTTAGCGAATGTCGAGGACAGAAAAAAATTTCCCGTCAGCTAGATTAGCCAGAATATCTTCCGTTCGGGGAATCGGGAAAGAATCCTTTTCCAGACATTTATTTAATGTAATTTTATAGTCAGCGCACAGTCTTATTCCCCCGTTGCCCTTCACGACTGGGACGATTGGAGTTCCCCATTCACTAAAAGACACTTTGGTAATGATGCCTTCTTTTTCCAATTGGTCAATTTCTTCTTCAACCTTTCGACTAATCGCATAAGGAACAACACGGGGAGGTTTATAAACTGGATTGGCGTTCGGTTTGAGATGAAGTTTCCCTGTTATATTGGGAATTTTTCCGAGTTTACTGTCGAATACTTTGGGAAATTCCTGGTACAGTTTTTCTACAGTAATTTTGTGAAGCTCATCTGACACGACATCTAGGGACTTGATTTCAGGCAAGGTGACTTTTATTTCACTCATCCACTCCCTTCCGAAAATTGAGTCTACATTCCCGGGTAAAATATACAAATTTCCTTGGGCGATTTGGTTCTTAAATCTTATTGAAAAAGAAGCGTAACCAAGAGACGTAATCTTTTCTCCCGTGTAAGTAAATAAAGGTAAATCACTCGGAAACAATTTTTTTTAAGGGAAGTAACTTTTAAAGTTTGATTCGGACATGGTCGACACTGCTGCCCCCGTATCAAATTCGAAATGCACGAGAATATTGTCGAGAAAGCAAGCAATTTTTAACTTACGAGGTTTTCTCTTACTTTCCGGAAGCGCGATGTTGTGTACACGCCGACTCCCTTCACCATCCGATGACTCACTTTCAGACTGGAAAACCTCTGTCAATGCGTGCTGTTTATTCACTTTTCTGCATTTTTGCCTGCACACTTTCTGCAGATGTCCCTCTTTTTTGCAGAACATGCAAACTGACGTTTTATGAAGGCATTTATTAGCTAAATGGTCCGGCGAACCGCATCTGTAACAAGATTTTAACTGTCTAGTCGACCTGTCACCTTGTTTTACTGAACGAAGATCAATCCGATTATTATCCTGACCGTCTTGAATTTGTTTTGCGTCATTTCGAGCATTTTCCACGGCAGTTGCCATGTTGGTTCACGCATCGAGGGTTAAATTGTCACAGCTTTGCAAAAGCTTTTCTAAAATGTCAACATTTTTCAGACCCGAAACGAACTGTTGTCTAATATGAGTGTTTTGTGTGGATTTTAGACAATGTTCACATTTGAAACTACATCTTTTTGCTAGTATTTTTAAATCCTGCAAAAAACTAGTAACGGATTCACCTTCATGCTGAGTACGTCGCGAAAACTTGTGTTGTTCGGCGGTAATGTTTCGACGTGGCTCCTCAAGGTCTGCAACAATCTTCAACAACTCTTCATACGATTTTTCTTTCGGTTCGTCAGGACTTATTTTAAAACATAGTTTCTGGAATACCCCTATTCCCATGTAATGAATTAGGAGTTGCTTCTTTTTAGTAAAGTCGTCGTGAACTCCAGTCAAAGAGAAATAGTTATCTAGTCTCGCTATGAAAAACTCCCAAGACTCGCTCGACGGATCATACTTCTCTAGGGGTATATTTATGTGGCATCTAGTGGAGATCTCGTCCGCTGTCTCCAAGTCTTCAAGTTGAGACTGCCTGCGACGTGGCATTCTTCTCCTGTCACCAGCTATTAATTTGTACGATAGGAAAGGAAAACGTACTTTATTGAAAACAAAATAATATTTCAAAAGTTTGAACGGTCATGTGTGTGAAACATAAAATAATGTAGTTAGAGGCAGGATGTAACAAAAGTCATCAAGGGATTTTTTTTTTTTTTTTTTTGAGGGCTCGGATGGTCTCCCGGGGGGTGATTCTGTAACTTGCAACTTGTGTCGTAAAATGGAAGAAAGGCGAGGGGAGGAACCTCGTTGCCATGGTTTTTACGATACCTAGTGAATTTTCACGCGAGAATAGGTCCCCTCACATGTACACTCAAGAGTCGACGACTGAACGGGACAGTCTTGAGTCGAAGTTGGGTCTGTCTAAAACGCGGATCTGCAAGATTAACACCTCGCATCTGCAGATCTGCAGATTAACACCCCAAAACTGTAGATTAACACCTAAAGTTCCGTAATTCAACGAAAATGAGACTACAATTGAAAAAGAAAGTTTAAATAGACCAATAATAAGCACAACATTACCGATCGTATTTTAATAAGACTATAATTTAGTGAGTATATAAGATTAAGCGCCACAATTGCATGCAACAGACAATCATACCATTTACAAAAATATGCTTCAATTTTGACGCTTCTTTGTAAATACAACTGGCACTACCTCCGTAGCGCGCAGATCTGCAGATTCATAAAAGCATGCACATCGGCCACGTAAGGTTAATTGTTCAGCCTCGAAGTGCCTACTAGAGCCAATCATTCAATTTAAGATGATCCACCTCAATTTTGACCCCACCTTGTCAATGCAACAGGCACTTCCCCCGAAGCGTGCAGATCGGCCACTTAGCGTTAATTGTTCAGCCACAAAATGCATAACAGAGCCAATCGTACAATTTAAGATGATCCACCTCAATTTTGACGCCTCCTTGTCAATGCAACAGCCACTTCCCCCCCTAGCGTTCAGATCTGCAGATTCATTAAAGCCTGAAGATCGGCCACTTAGCGTTAATTGTACAGCCTGAAAATGCATACTAGAGCTAATACAACAATTTAGGATAATTCACCTAAATTTTGACCCCTCCCGGTCTTACTATACTTACTAAAATTCAAAACACTATCTCTCTCGCACCCACGTTATTCCTGATCACCCTCGGGCGGGGGAATTTCCCCGGGGAAAACCCACCTTTTTCGCCGTTTTCCGGTGTTTCCCTTCCTCCGATTAACCACCCCGAAAAGAGACACCGCCCAACTTTTCATTCCGCTACTTTTTTTCCCCGGGCTCATCACCCTCCGGTCAAAACTTGACCCTACAGGTCGAGCGTTCCACTGCGTGGCCCGCGTTATTTCAGATAACATCGTCTAATTCCGCGCCAAAACTATCTCCTCCCACAATTTTCGTCCGATTTTCATTTTTAATGGCTTAAAATCTTCACAACTAAATTGCGCAAAATCTCTCGGGACAGATTTTTGAATTTCCTCCTCAAACTCGAGTTATAGCCATTTCTTTTCCAATTTTCAACATTTCAAACATTTAAATTTATAAAAATACCCTCTTACCCCACCCACCGACCACAAATCGATTTTTGCCCCGAAACAAAGTCGACTCCTCAGGTGTCCTACAGGCCTCTATAACTTCTTTTCCAGCGCGATCTGACCACTCCTTCACCCTCAAAATGACGCCTAAAGTCGACTGGAGAAAATAAGCCAACCTTGGAGTGGGTGTGGGGGAGGGGTCAGCACAGAATCGCCGCTGAAACTTTTCAAAATTATACAAATTTCAATTTGACTGGGTTATATTCGTCGTAGAGGGTTCAAATTTTGACACAAGGTAGGAAGAGAGAAAGTTGATTCATGCTGAATTTTGCAGTTTTTTAAAACAATTGCACATCGGTCAAATTTCAAATTTAAATTGCCAAAAATTTTCACACTTTGAGAAATCGTAGCTCCTTCCAAAATCATCGTATCGTCGTCGGCAGGGTCTTAAAATTTCCACTATACGGTAGCCTATCCAGGAAAAATACCCAAAAAAATTATGAAAATTTATTTCAACCTCAAAAATCGATGAAAATGAAAAAATAAATTTTCAAATTTTTGTTCTCCATATCCCTCTGGTGAGATTTTTGGGCTGTTTCGCCGATATTTTCAGAATCACTTGAAATTCAGTCTATAAGGGTTTCATAATTATCTAAAAACGAAAATGGGGTCCGTTTGGCCAATTTAATTTTTCTCGACAGGAGCCCCCCCGCGAAAATTCTTAAATTTAATTACTGGCGACGAAGGTTGATTTTTTCATATTTTCAGATTCCACTCAAATTTGGTATTTACAGGTTGTTCGACATGAGAAAAAAGAATATGACGTCAGTTGGGGGATGAAAATTTTTTTTAACCCCCTTCCCCCCTTGACTGCTAATAGTACGCCTTAGGGGATTTTGATTCAATTTTCATCGGAATCAACCCAAATTCGGTATTTGTGGGTTTTTCAGCTTCAGAAAAACGAATATGACGTCAGTTGGGGGGTGAAAATTTTTTTCAACCTCCTCCCCCCCCCCCGTGACTTAGGAAATGGTTTTCAGATTTACTAGAGCCAATCGTACAATTTAAGATGATTCACCTGAATTTTGACCTCTCCTTGTCAGTATTATTGTAATTCTAATCAGAGACAACTAAAGTCAAAGAAATCCAAACACGAACTGACTTTTATTTATTTTAACATTAAGTCATATTGTTGTGTTTTATTGAAGTGGGTCCATTACACTTCCCCTTTCTTCGGAAAACGGCACTGCTCCTCGCAGTTGTACGGTAGCACCTTCCTCATGGATGCAATCCTCTCGACTCCATCTTCTTCGTAGTGCACTGTTTTAGGGGCGTTGTCGAAATATGTGACTTTGGTTATTTTGTATGGCCCCTTTATGTTGGCGTCTTTCTTGTTTTTCGACGCCTGAACGAGAATTAACATGTCTCTCTTGAGTGTTGCTAAACGTACCACGTGCCGACGGTCAAAGTCCTTTTTCATTTTTTCTTTGTACTTCCTTAGAGTTTGCTCATCGTATGGTTCTTCACGAATCATATCGGGAGGGATATTATATCTGAGATCCGCAGGGAAAAGTGAAATAGTGCCGAAAGCCTTGTAATGCGGAGAACATCCGATACTTGTTGAAAATGAACGATTAATATGGTTTATTGCAGCTTCCAGACATGCTTTCCACCCTCCTGTGAAAGACTGGTACAGGGATAGGAACTGTTTAACGTCCCTTAATTTTCTTTCGACCAAACCATTTCCTTCTGGATGGTACGGCGAGCTCTTAATCAATTTTATACCTCTCTCAGATGCGAAATTCTCAAGTAATATCGACGTGAATTGAGAACCATTGTCACTGGTTATTTTCTTCACCTTGTCAATGAAGGGAAGCTTAGAAAGATAATTCACTACAGCTCGCGCGCTTTCTCGCATTGCTTTAGCGGCAGTGAATTTGGAATACTCATCGACCACAACCAAGAATGATTTTGTAGAATTTTGCCCTAGTTTACTCGGCAGTTTAGCAAAATCTTTATGAATGTGCTCAAAAGGAGATTTAGACGTTTGGGGTATGATCATCACATCAGGCTTTGGACGAAACTTGAATTTAGCAATTTGGCAGACTCGACAGCTTTTTACGTACTGAAGATTATCATTCTTCATTCTCGGCCAGTAGAATCTTTTCCTCAATTTCAAGTAAGTGCGGAGAAACCCGTCATGACCACCGGAATCAGGCTCGTCATGATAAGCGCGCAAAATTTCAGCGACGTTCTCTCTCTTCACTTCTACTCTCTCGCCGTGTTTTCGAGTAGCGTTGACTTGCGAAGGGTTCACGTCGAGACAAAGTCGTGAAATAGCATCTGCATCCTCTAAATCTTTCCCGCTACGATGATTAATAATAAGGTCAAATCCCATTAAAAATACTTGCCAACGGCCTAAACGGCCTTTGGGCTCCTTCAAATTCATTATGAAGGTCAAAGCCTGATGGTCCGTGTGAACGATGAAACGACGGCCCTCCAAGTACGTCCTGAAATATTTAATTGCGCAGACCACTGCTAAACCTTCTTTGTCAGTTACTGAGTAATTGCACTCCGCCTTCGTAAATGTGTGGGAGTAATAGGCAATGACTCGAAGCTGCTGATTTTTGGGTTTTACTGAGTCCCGCTGGTACAGAATGGCGCCACTGCCGTAGTTGGAAGAATCTGCGCATACTTCAAAGTTCAAATCCCAGTCAGGAAGCTGGAGAACTGGATTGGAGGAAATGGCTTGTTTTAAGACCTGGAACGAATCTTCAGCTTCAGAAGTCCACTGAAAAACTTGACCTTTGGCTTTAAGCTTATCGAGAGGTCTCACTACGGCTGCGTAATTTTTTATGAAACAGCGGAAATGCCCAGTTAGTCCTGTGAAAACTCTTAAAGAACGAAGGTCAGTCGGTCTCGCCATTCGTTTTATTTTTTCAACCGACTCTTCATTTGTTGACTTGGTCTTGCCGTCGATTTTTCTTCCAAGAAAAGACACCTGCGGTTGACAAAAGACACTCTTTTTAGAATTAATGACCAGACCAACCGTTTCAAGTCTCTTGAGCACGCTCTCCGTCTTCTTTTGTGCGGCCACCGATCACGATGTCGTCAATGTAGACTCAAATGAACGGATCCTTCAGGAGGTTCTCAAGGGCCCAAGTCATAACCCGCTGGAACTGAGACGGGGAGTTTTTCCAGCCGAAGGGTAAAAAATTAAATTCAAAATGGCCGAAGGGAAGGACAAATGCCGTGAATTGTTTACTAGACTCGATTAGTGGAATTTGATGAAACCCATCTTTCAAGTCAATTTTTGAAAAGAAACTACAACCGCCTAGATTAGAGATGATTTCGTCAATAAATGGGAAAGGGAACGGATCGAGCTCTGTATGCTTATTGATTTCCCTGTAGTCCTGGCAAAGCCGCCAACTTCCATCAGGTTTGGGTACAATAACACAGGGTGAAGCATATTCAGATTGAGAACGCCGGATGACACCCTTTTCCAGCATTTCGTCGATTTTAGTAGATGCCCATAAGTATTTTTCGCGACACAGCCTATATGGTTTCATTTTGACTACGGGAGAATTGGATTTCAACTTGAAATTAACAAGGGGTATAGACTGAGCGATAGTTTCTACCGGAGACTGAATTTTTTTTTTTAAACTTTTCAGTGACTCTTGCCTGAACGAAAGACTCGGGCTCAATTAACTCAAACCACAATTTTTGCATTGTTTTGAAACCAAGGATCATGTCATAGGGTAATTGTTTAACAATGAAAGCTTTTGTTACCATGTCAATTCCATTAAAACAGATATTTGCTTGAATGAACTCGCAAACTCTGTGCTGAGAGCCGTGAAAACTTCGGAGGACTCCTCCACCTCTTAATTTCGGCAATCCATTCTTTTCTACAATTTCCGCCCTGATAAGATCGTATCATTAGTTCTCTTACTGGAAGTTGGGAACAACAAGAAATACTTCCAAAGTACGGGGAAAAATTGAAGTTTTCTTTAATATCGACATTGGGGGAATTTAATTGGGTATTATGCACTCCTTTGCTTCTGGAATTTGAGTGTTGTCGATCGAACTCGGATTCACTGGACAAAGGTTTAAGCTTTTCCATCGCTTGGCTAAGTTGATCCTTTCCTTCGATGCTCTGAAAGAGTAACTGACCCTGCATAGCTTCGGGAAGTCCCAGCATCATGAGGATGTTGAATGCGCGATCTGGCAAAGGCCCATATGCTATATTCAACATCTGTTTCTCATAGAAATAGTCGATGAGTGGCCCTTGTCTATAGCGCTACGCGTGAGCTCGTGTAGCCAGTTGGAGCATGTTTTGCCCAAAGGCCGAGATAAAGTGTGCCTTCCACTCCGACCATGGGCGCACACGCTCATCGGCGAGGAGAGAAAAATACCATTTTTGTGCGACGCTTCCCGGAAACAAAGTGTGAAACCAGGTTGCTAATTTTCAACTCATCAGTTGTCCACTGGTTGACAATGCACGCTTTTTCGAATAGCGTCATCCATACGCTGGTATCGTCGTTCTTGCCGACGAAGTGAGGGATAACCATTTTCTGAGGAGTCTCCTTGGCTCGTAGGCAATCTCTCATAGTTGAGGTGAAGTCTTTCATGACGTTTTGCATTAATAGCAAACTGCTTTCTTGTTGATGGCGAAGGAGATCTGACACGATGGAGAAAAAACGTTCGCCCGAGGTTTCCTCGTTTGTTTCTCCTGGCGTTGGAGTGCCGCATAAATCGAACAAATATGATACGATGGAGTTGTCAAGACTCAAAGAAATCGTTTTCTGAGAAAATTCTTCAGAAAGTGTTGACGCGACGTTGGGTCCATTATAGTATGCATTTTGAGGCTGAATAATTAATGCTAAGTGGCCGATCTGCAGGCTTTTATGAATCTGCAGATCTGCACGCTACGGTGGGAAGTATCTGTTGCATTGACAAGGAGGGGTCAAAATTGAGGTTAGTTAACTTAAATTGTTGGATTAGCTCTATTACGCATTTTGAGGCTTAATAATTAACGCTAAGTGGCCGATCTGCAGGCTTTTATGAATCTGCAGATCTGCACGCTTCGGGGGAAGTGCCCGTTGCATTGACAAGGTGGGGTCAAAATTGAGGTGGATCATCTTAAATTGAATGATTGGCTCTAGTAGGCATTTCGAGGCTGAACAATTAACGTTACGTGGCCGATCTGCATGCTTTTATGAATCTGCAGATCTGCGCGCTATGGGGGTAGTGCCTGTTGTATTTACAAGGAAGCGTCAAAATTGTAGCATATTTTTGTAAATGGTATGATTGGCTGTTGCATGTAACTGAAGTATGAACGAATGAAGTAAAAGTGATTGTTCGAGTGTCGCTTAATTATAGTCTTTTTAAAATACGATCGGTAATGTTGTGCCTATTATTGGTCTACTTTAACTTTCTTTTTCAATTGTAGTCTCATGTTCGTTGAATTACGGAATTTAGGTGTTAATCTGCAGATTTGGGGTGTTAATCTGCAGATGTGAGGTGTCAATCTTGCAGATCTGCAGTTCCGCGTTTTAGACAGACCCGTCGAAGTTTGAGTGCGGTTAAAACTTCACAGTTGAATTTTTGTGCTTCCTCTCTTGCGTGCACTCAGAACTGTCGTTCCGGCGTCTGCCGATCAAGAGTGGGCCACGCACGAGTGTGTTGTTTTTGGACACCACACTCTTAACCGCACGCAAACCTCGGTGCTGGGGTTCTTCCTCTCAAAAGTGTACGTGTAAAGGAGAAATACCCTCCTGTACCTCCATTCCTAATTGGCGCGTGGAAGGAGGAAAAATTGGAAAGTTTTCGCCACAAGCCCAGTCGTCGGTGCAATCCTGAAATTGCTGTCGTGACAAGCCATAACGAAGGGGCTGTTGTTTTAGCTGCGGCTTATTGTTTTGTGTATGTGCAAAAGAAGTTGGTGAGGAAACGTCGTATTTGAGTGAAGAGATTCCGAGAAGAATTTAATGACAGACCGCTCCTTCGGGAACTAAGGGAAAATTACCCGGACGACTACAGGAACTACCTGAGAATGGATGGTCCTTCATTCGATTTAGTAAAAGAAAGGATCACCAAAAAGGATACAGTGATGAGAGCTAGCATATCTGCAGATCAACGACTTATTGCCACTTTGAGGTTTTTGGCAACTGGGCGTTCTTATGGAGATCTCAAATTCACTACTGGCATCTCAATTTCTTCTCTGTCAAGAAGAACATGAACCCGCGGCCAGCGCTCTCTCATTCGATTACTTGCAACTTCTCTTCCTCTACTTTCGTTACCGAATTGGTTGTCCCACTGTTCACCAAAAATAAGTGTTATTATCAAGACAAAGTTCCATGGAGAGGATAAGGGAAAATAGCTAGAGGGGCTGATCACAGGAGGGCGAGGTTTACGTTTAACTTGACGGGCTATAATTCAGCAATTCTGATGACGTCTTGCAAAGATAGCGAGCTTTTTTGAAGCATTTGTTTTCGAAGTTCGTGCAAAAATTGGCTTTTTAGGGAGTCAATTGTGTGACATTGGCGTTTTGAGGGAGAAAAACCTTTGAAATTCGTTCTGAGATCAAAATTTGGAATTTGGCTTGATCTGCGAGAGAGAGAGAGGGGGGGTCATGAGCTCAGGGCTAAGCCCCTCTAAACATTTTACCTTTAAAAAAATTGAAAATTGAGGGTCGTAGGTGTGAGAGTATCCAATGAAGATATTGAAGAATAAGAAAGATCTCTCCCACTTATTTGTTTTATTTTATTTGTGACCGCGGTTTCGGCAGCAACGCCATTCTCAAACTATGCAATGAAAACAAAATCATAACAAGACCAAGGATCAAACAAGGTACGGGCGACCAACAGATAAATCAATCCCTAAAAATTAAACTAAAAATCAGGAGAAAACAAAAAAAACTTACCGTGTAAACGATCAAAACGCAACTGACTAGACAATATCACAGTAGTTAGAGATGGGCCGCATATAGGGCCCCCCCTCCCCACAGATCTGAGCACATTTTCATTGATGTGCGCTGACACGGCCCCAGATACGCCATCAGACACGCTGGTGGTCGGTTGCCAATAAGTGGTGTTCACGAACACGCACTTCGAGCCTTCTGCCCCCTAGCTCTACAGCCCTAACGCTCGATAAGGCCAATTTGGACCTTCTTTTCCAGATCAGCTTTTCATCGATCGAATACGAACGGCGTAAAACTGCTCCACGAGCAAAAGAAGGGCTCGAAGCTTACGTGGCATGGAAATTACGCGTCATGCGTCCAGATACGATGAGGGATGTCTGAATCTAATTAAGTCTTTTGATTTGGGGCCGTGTCAGCGCACATAATTGACCCTGGTGGCCAAGGGGGGAGTGACTAGCGCTTGTTTTGAGTCATTTGCGTGCCAACGTCGTCGCCGGGACCCATTGCGAGTCGAGAAACCCAGAGATACGCGGTTTCGTTCAGTTTTAAATTCTGGTAATTTTTGTCTATTCTACCATGGGCTTAAGTGGGCGCTTTTCAGGTCCGTTTTCACTAGCTCCAACCAAATGGCTTCAATAATGGGTCGTCGGCGCGGAAAATGACATGTTATTGCATTGCCCTTGGTTTTGTACGATTTTTCCCGGCACCAAGGTAGCCTATCGAGGTTCATGTGAGCACTTCGGTTCTGTGTGTCAGTCTACGTCATAAATGGAGAAATACGCTAATTCCCAGTTTCTGTACGTCCTTGGTTGGCTAATATTGAGAAGGCATGCTAATTTTTTATTCTTGCGGCAATGGGGAACTTGCACATTTTTCAAAAGTTGGTGTTTCTTAAAGAGGGCTCTTCCACAAGCTTATTGCTCACGTTGAACTTTAAAATCAATCAAGGGTGCTTTTTTTAGCAAATTTTTAAAAAATTTGAGTGGGGGTTCGATTACGTAAAAACTTATTTATTGAAATGAATGATGTGGGGAAGGGGAGGGGTTAGTTTACTGGAGGGAAATTTTTCATGTTATTTGTAAACAATTTTAGAGTTCCCTCAAATGCTTCACAAGTAAGGATTTACGTCATTTCCCCTCGCACCATCCATCCCCTCCTGAAGAACTTTGAACCTTTTTTTAAAAATCTTAAAACGCACCAATCGGGTTACAATTCCCGTGTTTTAATCCTTCAGTTCACGGGTTAAATCACCGGTATGCTTTTCTTCCCAATCTGAGATTCATGCTAGTTCCCCATTACGCGGCTAACTAATGTCAATCCTGAAATGTGCAATACCCTGAGACTTTGTTTTCTGCCCAATTTAAACTCCCTTACAAGCTATCGTAGTACTTTCTGAAAGACATTGCGCCTACCATCTCTTCTCAGTATTTATACACTTTGTTGTTTACAATGTCAATCTTCTTTAAAAGGCCAACGACGAGTTGGACATTCTCTACGGAACAATGAAACTAGACGAACTGGGGTCGAGACTTCGTTTTTTCTCAGCTCGTCAACTCGAACTAGCCATGTCCGGCCTGTTTCCACATTGTGCCGTTCTTCCGTTCGGATCGTCAGTCAACTCTTTTGGTATGAGCGGTTCAGATTTGGATTTGTTATTTCTCCACCAGTACAGCGTCACGCCACACTATGGCCAGGTTGTGAACAAAAAATTACGGTGCATCTTCCTCGAACTGTTTTTACTCTTTTTTCTTTCTTTCTTTTCTTTTTTTCAAACTAGGGTCGTCTCGTATATCACACCAAGGCGAGTGTGGGTGGTCCTCGGGGACACACTCAGCGACAAATGGAGTTTATGGCGGATCTCCTTCAAATATACATGCCCGGTTGCGTTGGCGTTAAAAGAATACTCAACGCACGGGTACCGATAGTTAAATTTACAAATGACTTCACCGGTATCGACTGTGATTTGTCTCTAAGTAACATGTTAGTAGTTCAATTTGTTCATTCTCATTTTCATTTACTGAAACTCTTACAAGCAATAATTACGACAGGTCAGGATTTTACATGTCTGAAATGTTGTACCTTTTCGGTGAACTGGACCCATGCGCCAGACGCTTGGTTTGTTTTGTCAAACACTGGGCTTCGGCGGCTCATCTCACGAATCCCGTTCCAGGAAGGTGAATAACACAAAAATCACTCGAGACTGATGTCCATTGACAGTTTTGACTCTTTTTCTTTTTTTTTAGATGGGTTACTAATTTCACGCTGACACTTTTATGTTTATTCTACTTGCAATCGATTCAGAGGATTCCTCCTCTTGAACTGCTTATAAAAAGAGCATGTACCGAAGATGAAAGAATTACGGAGGACATCAATTGTACATTTTGTAGAGATCTCACCCGACTTGACTGGTCCCCTCAAAGCTCGTCTATGGAGCCGTTTGAAGTAGTTAAAGGATTCTTCAATTTCTATACGAAAGTATGTGAAATTACCTGTTTTTGAGTGATGGAACTTTTTAAATAATTCTGGTTTTACTTTCAGTTTGATTTCAATTCAAAAGCTATATCCATCATATCAGGTTCTGCAATTTCTAAACCGGACTTTTCTCCGCTTTATGTCGTAAATCCTTTAGAAAGAGGACTTAATGTTGCTAAAAATGTATCAAGTAAGTGTCAAGCTGCATTTCCAATTGATGTAACGTAATGTAATTCGACTCTCTCACCCACCACCACCCCCACCCATTCCCTTCTAACCTTCTAGGCGAGGAGCTAGACAGACTGAAAATCACCATGCGCACAACATCCTGGCAAATTGAATCGGAGGATCCTCCGCTCGTATCACTTTTACGAGGAGTCCCAGATCTGCGCGACCTTCAGTCGTCCTCATTGCGCAGGTACATCCCTGGCAGAATGGTCGCCATCAAAGATCTTTTCAATGAGCGATGACGTCCGTGTAACGCTTTTAACTCCCCCCCCCTCCTTTCTGACCCCTTTTTTTTCCATTTTTACGACCGTCGTTTACTTTTCATTTTATTTATTTTTTGAACTTTCGGAAAACATTTTTGAACTCCTTCCAGGAAGAAAAAGAAAAAAAAGCGTTTAATAAAGTAGGAAACTCGCTTTGAATTGAAAGGACAAGTAGTCAAAGACCGAATCATTCTTAGGTAAATGTACATACTTTAACAATTTTTGTAAATAAATAATGTTCAACATTATTATTTAGAATTTTATGTACTCATTTATTTTAAGTTTTGGTCCTCAGTTCAAGCTTTCAACTTGTGCTATTCACGATTGAAATTTTAAAACACGATTGTCTCATTTGGCTCAGAATTGACGTCATCGTAGCAAGTGCGCCAAATTTCATAAAAACACACAGTTGAATGGTACCTGTAGAATATAGCGAGAGGCATAGAAACGTGCGTTATCATCACCCAAGGAAGAGCCCCGTAAAACCTATCGGAAGTAAATTTAATTTATTCAATTGAAGCTTTGAAGGGAATTTCAGGTTAAATTTACTCCATTGGTCGAGGCGTGAAGTCGGCGCGATTTCGAATCAACACCGAGACAACCCACAAGCTGATGTTTGTCGTCCTGAGAAAGACAAGTAGCTGACGTCCTGGTTTTTGTTGTTTATCTCGCTGCGTTTTACATCTGGTGAGATTCAAAATTTTAGTTCAACCGTCAGCGATTTTGGGACATTTGTCGGGTTTAGTTACCTTTTCCACCAACAGTCGGCTATAATCATTGTTTGAACGAGAGTTTGTAAAATAGCCAGCGATTCAACCGTTACGCCTTCGTTATCTGAAACGGCGTCGGCTACTATGGAAAACCCGAAGTAAATAAAAACACCCGTTTGGGCTTGGAAGAGAAGCGACAAGTCGAGTCCAAAGCGTACGGTTCCTTCGTCGGCTAAAGAAAAAAATTTAAACTTTAAATTCGTCATTTTAATTGACGCGAACTTACTGAATCTGCGAGAGCTGTACGGCAAGTTTCTCATTTGAATCCAGACAACTATGGTAGCCACCATCGACGCGATGTAAAGATACGATTCACAAATGGTGAGCGCAAGTTTTGCCGACTCAGGTTTTTCGTCTTTCAGTGAAAAGTATACGAAAAGTGAAATGAAACAGTACACGCTCGACATTGTCCCTGAAATAATTTTGACGGTAATTCATTAACAATTTATGGATTCGACTTTGCATACCTAAGGCTAGTCCTTTTTCAGACTTTGTACAGTCGACAGTCGAGCGATTCCAATTCACTGAAGTCAATGTAAATCATTAACATTAGCAATTGTCCGTAAGTATTCATTCAAATCTCACTTTTACTCGATTGATGCTCTAGCGGTGTTAATCTTTGCGAGTCAAACATTTTCTTCCTCATTTTTACGATCGTTCCCTTCATTATTTCCGCGAGTGTCATAGCGCAAATTAGGCTGAACAAAAACAATTTCTCAAGAGTTTTTGATCGCATTCACTTGTTTTAATTTATTTACTTGTATTCGACGGAACATGGAAACAGATACTTAGTCGCTCCTTTGATCAAAAGACCCTCGTCATGGGTCAGACAGTTGTTTCTCAAATTGAAATTATCTGAGGAAGCCCTCAAAAACGTTAGGTGGATTGTTACTAATAGTGAGAGAAAATGGATCGACTACCGGTAGCATTATTTAAATGATTGCCGATATGAAGCATGTCATGTTTAGTCTCTTCAATAACAACGTAGAGCCACTCGGCGACGTTAGTCGCTAAAACGTGTCCAAGACAGTAATGCAAAACGATATTACTTTTGATTGACGCCAATTTCTGGAAAAAAGCCCATGGTTTACAGTTAAATTGTTGGTGTCGGTGGGGGGGGGGGGGGACTCCCATCACTTTACATTGTCGGCCAAGAAGAGAAATTGCAATTGGAGCATAGTGAAGAAAATTTTCAGGAACGATCTCGTGAGAGCCAACCAACTTTGGCAAGGCTTGTCGCTTAGGAAGTATTCTCCGACTTCAAGACCGGCGTATATCATGCTCGCGATGCCGAATGCTAGAATTCAAGATTTGACATAAATTTTTTGTATAGTTTCTCCCCCCACCCCACCCCCTATCTTTATTTCGTGAAATTTACCGCAAGCTCCAACTCGGAGAAAGAAACTTCCATAGCTGGTGGTGTCCGCATCTTGATCCTTTTTCTCTCTCAAAGGCTGTGTTACGGAAGGAGTATTGTGATACGAGTCCCCTAAATCGTAAATTGTGAGTGTCATCGGGCAAGCGTATAAGTATAGTAAGAATAACAGGTTAACCCAAAATTCGAAACTGTATTTACTGTGTACAAACTGGTTCAATAATTAGGCTGGTCTTGTTATCGGTAAGGTAGGAAACGTGGCATCTAAAACAACGTTAAACAGTACGAAATAGCGCACTATCCCCTCGGGAACTGGCCCCTTTTAAGCCCGATCTACACATACAGTCTTATCGTCAGTCTTGCATAACTTGAAGAAACTGTTATGACTGACAAACTTGTCCATACGACTCAAGCTTTTGATCAAATAATCACTAAGTTTTTTTTTTCTCGAAGTAGCCATCGAGGAAACACTGTAAAAACAGTTCTAGTCACTAAATTTCTAATCACAAAAATAATCTCCAAAAATGAGAACTATTTGCCAAAAATATGGCGATTTTGGGCATGAAACTGCGGCGATGAAACGCATATTAAACAGAAATTTCGCACATGAAGGTTAGGAAATTTTACTGGCCCAGCCTATTGGAAATTCAAGCTATCACTTGGAGCGCTGCCGTCTGATAATGAAAAGAGTACTCTTTGGTAGAATTCCTACTGATTTTAATGACAGTGCCGGGTGTCTTAATTAAATTCGTGGTTTTCAGTGGCGTGCCCAGGAATTTTTCTTGGGGGGGGGGGTTTCAAATTACATAAAGGGCACGGTCCTTTATAGTCAACTCTGCGCCAATAGTCAATTCATCTTTTAAGGGCGCGAATAGCCAGTTTGGCAATTTTTTCGGTGCAGCATGGCACAAATCGTCATTTAAGCCATCTATACAATGCGCGAATGATCGGTTCCGGTATTTCTAAGGCACGAATTGTCCGCAGTTTCACCGTTTTCAAGCCGCGGAAGATCAGTTTTTTTTGCTGGTGCCGATAGCCACTTTGAAGACGCGCAGTAGCCTCTGTAGGGCGCAAAAGATCTGATTAGCTAATCTTTGGACCGTGAATTTCTGGTACGAGTATGCCATTTTTAAGACTTAAATAGTCAGTTTTGCTATTTTTAGGGAACGAATCGTCAGTTTAGACATTTTCAGGGCATGAGGTTCAGTTTGGCCATTTTTTATGCTGGATAATGGTCGATTTTGCATTTTCAGGACATGAATCATCCGTTTCAGACCTTTCAAAGCACGAATCTCGCGGGCCGCTATATGTAGAGTTGGTATTACTAATTTTAGGACGTGAATAGCCAGTTTGGCCATTTTTACGGCGCAAAATGTCAGAATGGTCATTTCTAAGGCATGAAGAGTCAGTGCGATATTTTAAGTGCTCGAATCATCAGTTTTACTAGTCGAAATGGTCAGTTTTGCTGTTTTTAGAGCGAGAAATTTCTATTTTTCAAAGCGCTAATGGTCAGTTTGGCCAATTTAAGGACAGGAATCGTCTGGGTTTAGGCATTTTCAAGGCGCGAATCGTCAGTTAAGCTATTTTTAGGGCGCATAGAGTCAGTTTTGCCGATTTCATGGCTTGCATAGTCAGTTTGGCGAATTTTAGGGCGTGCAGTCTTGAAGCATGACATTTATATAGGGCGTCAAACCAAGGAGATAATGGTCAGTTAGGGCATTTTTGGCGTGCGACTGGTTGATTTTGCCATTTTCAGGGCGCGAATCGTCAGTTATACTTTGCCCAAACATAACAGCATTTAGGCGGGTTCAATTAGTCACTTCTAGCCAATTACGCACGAATCGTTATTTTGACCATTCTTGGCGCGCTAATGGTCTATTTTGCAGCTTTCAGGACAGGAATATAATCTGTTAAGGCATTTCCAGGCCGCCTAGAGTCATATTGACCATTTTAGAGCGAGAATCGCCAATTTGGCTATTTTTGGGGCGTGTGAAGTCATTTTGGCGGTTTTATAGAGTGGTAAATGCCAATTTTTAGGGCGCAAATATACATTTTAAATGCAAGAATCGTCAGTTTTGCCATTTGCAGGCGCGATTATAGTCAGTTTAGCAGTTGTTAGGTAGTGAATTACTGCCCTGTCAAGCCATTTTTAGTCAGTCTAGCGAAGCACACAATCTCCCAAGCCCAAGCCCCTCGCTTGAGCAAATCCTAGATCCGTATCTGAGTACGAGTATGCCATTTTTAGGGAGTGAATAGCGAGGTTTATTTTTTTTATTATTATTTTTTTTTTTTAGGGCACGAATGTTAAATTTAGACATTGTGAAGGCCCAGTTTGGCTATTTTTGACGCGGGAATTGTCGTTTTTGCCATTCTCAGGTCAGGAATAATCTGTTTAGGTCTTTTTAAGGCGCGAATCGTCAGTTTATTGTTAAACTGACTCTATGTGCCCTTGTCTGGGGCACATGGAATGGTGTTGCCGATTTTGTGGCTTGTTTGCCCAGTCTGGCCATTTTTAGGGCGCGTAGAGTCAGTTTGGCCATTTATATAGGGCGTGAATAGTACGTCAAGTCAAGGCGCGAAAACCGTCAGTTTGGCCAATTTTGGCGCGCGGGTGGTTGTTTAGCCATTTTTAGAGCAGGAATCATCTGTTCAGGCATTATCAGTGCACAAATTGCCAGTTGATCCAGTTTTATGACTCTTAAAAAAAGTCAGCTTGGACAATTTTAGAGCGGGAATCACCAGCTTGGATATTTTTAGCGCACTTATGTATAATCAGTTTAGCTTTTTTCAAGGCGGAATCAGTTTTAGCTATTTTCAGGGCGCGTGAAGTCAGTTTGGCTATTTTTATGGCTCAAATACTTAGTTTTGCCATTTTGGGGCGCGAGTATAGTCAGTCTAGGATTCTGTATGGTGGGAATAGCTAATTTAGCTAATTTTAGGCAGCAAATGGCTGCCAAGTCATCTTTAGTAGAATTTCTCAAGCCCCTCTCTCTTGAACAAATCCTGAATCCACGCCAAGACAGTGGAATAAATACCATATTATGCCGTGGATAGTTACTTAGGGTACTAAATTGCTAAAAAAAGAACTTTTAGGGTCATACAAATCACGTTTTTGTTGTTTCTTTTGTTTGTTTGTTTTTTTACTTTTTTACTTATTCATTTCATTTTATTTATTTATTTTGTATTTCTATTTCTTTTTTATTTCTATTTATTTTGGTGGGCTGAAGTACTCTGGGGGGGGGTTCTGACCCCCAAAACCCCCCCCATGGGCACGCCACTGGTGGTTTTAAATGTTGATTGAGAGCTCGAAATGAATGAATTTATGTTTCCTTGTTGGAAAACTGTAATGCGGGCCACCACAAGTCAATTTTGCGAGTGGCCATTATGGAAAAATCCTAGCTTCGAAAAAGAAATGCCTCGGTGGGAATTCCCTCTCTTGAAAAACACCGGCAACACCAACAAAACAGTATCTGTGTTTTACTCAAATGTGTCGAACTTCCTTACCCAGTGGACTTTAAAGGCGGCTTCGATAGCCGATGATGGAAAGGGGAGTCTCCTTTATTCTGACAAAAGGGGTGTAAATAATGAACCTCACCTGGGGGTCTCAATTTTTGCCATGAATTGAAGTTTTCGTCCATTTTTGTAGCAAATTAGCGATTTTTTACCTTTTCAGAGATGAATTAGCTTTTTTCTCACTTTAAGCTGCAAGTATAGCGTTTTTCATTAATTTCAGCCGCGGTGAAGTGATTTTTCTCAACATTGGGCGC
This sequence comes from Corythucha ciliata, assembly GCA_038030265.1. Taxonomy (NCBI): domain Eukaryota; kingdom Metazoa; phylum Arthropoda; class Insecta; order Hemiptera; family Tingidae; genus Corythucha; species Corythucha ciliata. The sequence continues at coordinate 7,785,701 of CM075942.1, read as the reverse complement.
AAATTAGTGGTGCATGAAATATTTTTGTCACGCATTAACAATTTTTTTCCAACTTTCAGCTATGGACTATCGCTTTTTCCCAGTTTTCGGCCCGATGTTGCCTTCAGAAGCCATGGATTTGTTTTTCCCTAAATTTTAACCTCGAGTCAGCGCTGTTACTAAATTTTAGTCGTGTGAATTAGCGTTTTTCTCAATTTTTAGAAGTGTATTAGTTGATTTTTTTCATTTGGATCAGCTAATTAGCGTTTTTCCTATACTTTATCCGCAAATTAACAGATCTTTCACTACTTTAGCCGCGAATTAATTAGGGATTCTTCCCAGTTGAGTCCGCGAAATAGAAATGTTCCAAGTTTAGCCGCTAAGTAGAGCTTTTGGTCAATTTCATTAGTGAATTAGCTGTTTCTCAATTTTTGGCGTGGATTACGGTTTGTCCCAATTTTAGCAGCTAGTTATTAGCCATTTTTCTAAATTTCAGTCGTGAATTAGCATTTATCGAAATTTCAGTTACGCGAATTCATCATTTTTTTTTCAATTTTAGCCCCGAATTAGCGTGTTTTTTTTTTTTTTTTCTATTGCACAGTACTTTTGCTTCATTTTAGTCATAAAATGGCATTTACACACCGCGAATCAGAGATTTTTTGTCAATTTTGATCTGGATGTTTCATCAAACTAACGCGAATAAACGGTTTTCAACTGTTTTAGTCACGAATATTAGCGCTTTTCCCCAACTTTTTGCTACGTTAGTACTTGGCCGCAAGAACTGCATATTAGTGCGCCTTCTCATCTTTATCCGCTAAAGACCTAAAAAAAAAAATGGGGAGCAGCGTACTTTCTCTATTTTAGCCACGAAGTTACTCACAGAAGGCCGCGTTTGTTATTAAATTTGAGCCTTCAGAATGGCGCTTGAATAGAATATTCAGCTACACTCCTTGCAGATCACCTGCTTTGTCCCATTCCGCTCTGGGTCGGATGAATTGAAAATCTTCGAAAGGTGCCAATAGCGCTGTCCAACCGCATGCCAAAAACTCTTTTTCACGTACCTATACATACATGAACATGGATCCTTAAAATCCTTATTTTCCCATCTTTAAGCTTTTCGGGGGCCTCTCTATGTGTAGGGGAACCAGGCCAATCCAGCCTCCTCGCCCCCCATCTAGTGTCGCTACTGATTTACGGAGAAAAGTGAGAAAAAGCACCAAACGACGGCTAAAATTAAGAACTACTTCGCGGCTAAAGTTTCCTTAAAGCTTCTGCGGATAAAGTATAGAAAAATCGCTAATTTAGAGGGTAGAAGTGTGAGGAAACGAAAACTTTTGGCTTCCAAAGTCAAGTTCGTGGCTTAAGCCGCGTTAATTCATTGCTGAAAGCGAAAAAATTAGCTAAATTTGAAGCTATAATTAAGAAAAAATGCTAATTCATGGGTGAAATTGAGAAAAATGGCTCTTTAGCGGTTAAACTCAGGCAAAACACAAGTTCATCGCAAAAATTAAGAAAAAACTGCTAAAATGGTGAAAAATCGCCAATCTGTGGCTAACCGCTAAAATTGAAAAAGAAACGCTGAAGTGAGGAAAAAACGATAATTCGTGGTTCAAATGGGGAAAACGTCAAATTCGCTGCTTGTGGCTTGGAACTTTGTGGCAAAAAGCGAAAAAAATCGCGAATCCACGGCCTAATTCAGAAAAACCCTTTAGGTAATTCGAGACGAAAATTTGGGAAAACTCTAATTCGTGGCCGAAATTTAGAAAAAGCAATAATTTCAGCGGCTAAAATGAGAAAAAACGCTAATGTGTGGTTAAAATCAAGTTGCATTGCTAATTTATTTGAGGGGGGATTGGGGCTAATTTAAGACAATTTGCTAATTCACAGAAAATTGAGAAAATGGCAAGCCCAGGTTTCCGGAGGCAACTTCGTGGCCAATTAGCAAAACGCGATAATGTTCGGCAAAAATTGAAAAAAAAACCCTAACTTGCGGAAAAAGGTGAAAAAAAAATCGCAAATTCGCGACTAAACTGGAAATAAATCGCTTATTCACGTCTGAAATGGGTAAAAATATCCAATTCACCCACGAAATTGAGAAGAAAAGCGCTGAAGTGTTGAAAAAACATTAATTCGCGGTTAACGTGGAGAAAACACCAAATCGCTGCTTAATCTAACGGTGAATTCATGGGGCGCTGTTGAAAGATTCGCCCGAGGGCGCATAATTGTCCAGTGCTGAACTGTGCAGACAAAATGTTACGAAAAAAAGTAGCGTGTGGACCACCCTTTACACGTGCCCGTGTGTTCTTTCAAAAGTACGCTAGTGGTGTAATAAAAGTCCTTTCACATGCGACACTAATTGCTGGGAAATTGTGCTAGACCCCCTTTCAAGGTGCGTTTACACTGAAGTGTCGTGTTACACTTTTTGTTTGAAATTGAGTGTCAGACACAAATTTCCTTGGTTAAACACAAATTTCCAGAAATTTTTATCAGAATTAGTATAGTCAATGTACGTATGTGTCTGACACATTACATTATTTATGTCGAGACATAAGGTGCGTTTACACTGAAGTGTCTGACATTTATTTAGCTACACTTATGTCTCGACATAAATGTAAAGTGTCAGACACTTCTATATTGACCGTACAAATTCTGATAAAAAATTTCTGGAAGTTTGTGTTTACATCAAGGAAATTTGAGTCTGACACTGAATTTCAAGTAATAAGTGTAGCGCGACACTTCAGTGTAAACGCACCTTAAAACCCAGGAGTTTTTTTTTGTTTTCTTCTTTCTTTTTTTATCAGAGTAGCCCTTTTTAAAAAAATTAACAGATGTTCCAAGCCCGAAATTGTCTGTTTGCAGTCAGATTGAACAAAAAAATTACTCGTGTAAAAGGGGCCTTATGAAGTTTTTATCGAGTATTCTAAAGGGAAAAGTGTGTATCGCTTCGCTCAATTTTAGCGATAGACACGACACGAATTTTGGCGTTGCTTGAATTTGGCAAATTTCTTAGGCCAGGATCGACCACATCACTTTAAAGTTCTGTTTAGCTTTAGCCTTAAGATGAGCTTACGAGCTTAAAATCCAATCAAAATTGAGTATTGCAGGCCTAGAGTGACACCCAAAGGCAGAACAATTTGTTCGGGATCGACGATTCACACGAGCACGAGAAGATCTCATTGCAACACCTCCTCCGCCACCCACTCTTAAAAACGCTCTCATTGAACGTCTATCGGTGTCCGACTCCCAACGCGTTCGCCAACTACTCTCCCAAGAGGAATTAGGAGACCGGAAACCCTCTCAATTTCTTCGGCATTTGAGATCTCTCGCTGGGACGACTCCTGTTCAAGACAATCTTCTTCGATCACTGTGGATCCAACGACTTCCGCTCCCCGTCCAAGCCATTCTTCAAACTCAGGCAGACTTGCCGCTTGATCGTCTTTCAATAACAGCGGTCAAAATAATGGAAATCCAACCGGCCTTTTATCCATCAGCCCCTTCGTTCCCCGTCGTCAACGCTGTATCGGCACACTGACTCCAGTCTCGCACAACAACTCGCAGAAATTCGTCAAGAACTGGCACAGCTCAAACTCCAAAGATGTGAACACTCTCGTTCCACGCGATCCCATTCTCGTCAACGACATTCGAGCTCCATCACGCTCGTTGTGCTGGTATCATCAACGCTGGGGTAAAAATGCCCTTAAGTGCTCCTCACCCTGGACAGTCAGTAGTAGCGGCAACCGACTGTCCATCCAAAGGATGCCGCCTTTTTCTCGTCGACCACTTGACAAAACAGCAATTCCTTCTCGACACAGGCTCCGACCTCTGATGCTACCCTCGACGCCTTCTCCCAAGACATCCGAAATCGCTCCGATTTCGAGCTCCTCGCCGCGAATAATTCCACCATCCCCACGTACGGTACTCTTAGTCTCAGACCAGACTTCGGTCTTCGCCGTTACTTTTCACGGAATTCTATTATCGCCGACGTGGACACTCCGGTCATCGGTTCAGATTTTCTTGCCCACTTCTCTCTGCTTCCTGATTGTCGCAACACTCGTCTGATCGACTCAGTGACCGGTCTCTCAACACCTTGTCTTCCAGGACGAACAAGTCAATCGAGCGTCAAAACCCTCACTGATTCACTTCGTAGCAAGTCGCCTTTTCACGCCCAACCGTCTGGAACTCAACGCGTCGTTCGACATTCTACCTTCCACTACACGACGCCTGGTCCCCCTCTCTTCTCACGCCCCAGACGCCTTTCTCCTGAACAACTGAAAACAGCCAAGTCAGAATTCGACCTCTCGAATTCGACCGCTCTGACAGCCCTTGGTCTTCTCCCCTCCACATGGTCCCGAAAAAGGATTCTAGCTGGCGCCCTTGAGGCGATTGTCGCGCCTTAAACGCCAGAACAATCCCCGATGGGTACCCCGTGCGCCTCATTCATGATTTTAATCACCAGCTCCGTGGATGCTCCGTCTTCTCCGTCATCTATGTTGTCAAGGCGTACACTCAAATCCAGTCAATCCATCCGACATCCCAAAGACCGCCATCACGACGCCTTTCGGTCTTTTCGAGTTCCCTTTTATGAGTTTTGGCCGCCGAAATGCTGGCCAGACGTTCCAACGCTTCATCGATGAAGTCCTCCACGGCCACGACATCTTGGTATACTCCACCAACGCAGACACTCATCTCCGCGCTGTATTCGACCGCCTAGCGAGCCACGGCCTCCTCGTCAACACCAACAAAAGTGTCTTCGGTGCCAACACGATAACTTTTCTCGGATACGAAGTATAAGCTAAAGGTATTCGTCAGGCGCGGATCCAGAGTCAGCTTGAGGAGGGGGCCATATTATGAGTCCATCCGGTCCCCTCCCCTAGAAATATACCACACGTCACACAGTTGCTAGACAGTCACAGTTTTCAATGGTCTCAATCTCTGATAATTGGAAAATTAAGGAAACCCAAAGGCCGGAAAAGTGAAAACAACAACTACATTCAACGTAACGTGAACTATTAGTTTGGCAAAAATATGCCTCCCGCTCAATGAAGTGAACTCAGCGCAGTGGTGGAGGGGAAGCTCTTATGTCCCACGGCTACCACTGTGTTTTTAACCCGGAAAATCTGTTTTTTTTAGTGAGCGAAATCCGGGAAATTACTTTTTATTGAGTTAAACCAGCTAAAAACGGTTCTTAGTGCGCAAAATCGGCGCAATCAGCCACTGAAATAGGCCACCCAGCAAAGTTGGTTCAATGGCAAAGAAATTTACCCAAATTGACAGTCTCCTCGTAAATTTTCTAATAAAATTGACAATTTCCCTATAAAATTGATTATTTCCTTGTAAAATTGAAATTTTCCTTATAACATATACAATTTCCTCATAGAATTGACAATTTCCTCATGAAATTGACAATTTCCCAATAAATTGATTATTTCTTCATGAAATTGACAATTTCCTTGTAACATATACCATTTCCTCATAGAATTGACAATTTCCTCATAAAATTGACAATTTTCCAACAAAATAGACAATTTCCTAATAAAATTATACATTTCCTCATAAAATAGACAATTTCCCCATAAAAGTGACAGTTATTTCCTCATAAAAAAGACTATTTACTCTAAAAATTGACAATTTCCTCATATAACTGACAGTTTTCTGATAAAATTCACCATTTTCCTCAAAATTGACAATATCCTTAAAAAGCAAACAATTTCCTCATAAAATTGACAATTCACTCTTAAAATTTATCATTTCCGCGTATAATGGGCTATTCATATTAAAAATGACAAGCTTAAATCCAAAATAAACGATCACCAATTACTGTATTAACAAATCAGTCACAAATCAGACAAAATTAATAAGTTCGAAGGACCAAAATTAAATCATTGAGGATGAGTTACAATTACCACGTTAAATTGAAGATTTTAGTTTCAAATTGACAAAAAGTTTTAATTAAATTGACAATGCGCTTATGAAAAGGTCAATTTGATAATTTCTTCGTGAAACTGACAATTTCGTCCTAGAATTAACGATTCCTAGAAAATTTACGGTTTCCTCTTGAAAGTAACAATTTCCAATTCGAACTTGCAATTTCCTTACAAAATTCGAAATTCATTCAAAAAGGGCAATTTTCTCATTGTACCTATTGACAATTCCTCATGCAATATGTCATTTTCTTTATAAAATTGACTATTAGCTTATCAAACTGACAATGTAATCATCAAATTGACACCTTTTAGACTTAAAATTTCCTCATAAAATCAACCATAATGCTCATAAGCTTAAGATGCCTTACAAAATTGAAAATTTTCACATAAAACAGACAATTTCGTTATGAAGTTGCCCATTTTTTCGTGAAACCGAAGAGTTTTTTCATAAAATAGACAATAATATCACCTTAACATTGCTCTTGGTGAAGCGTTTCGCATATTTGTAGGCCTTGACGCTGCATTTCACTTAAATGTGGCGATTCACGTGAGTGTTTCCCGAATGTTGCATTTTGCCCGCCGTGGGGCATTTTGCGTAGTTTACTCGTTGTGCCGCGGCCTTTCGAAAGAGTTTTTCCCCAACAATGTGGCGTTTCGCTAAAAGTTTGCCCTTGGCGCGACCTTTCGCGTAAATTTATCCCTTGACGTACGTGGTCGCGTTCCATGACGTCAATTTTCCCCTCAGTGAAGGCCATTCGCGAGAGTTTTTCCCTTAAATAACTTGGCATTTCGCGTCTCTCGAGAACCTCTGACCCTCGAGCCTCTGAGAAAATGATCCTAAAATTATAGGTAATCACCCCTCCTCGATGGGATTTTGGAGGACGTTTTGATGTTTTTTTGTTTGTTTGTTTTTTGTTTTTTTGCGCGAGTGACCTCGATTCCAAGGGAGGGGCCATGGCCCCTCCCTTGGATCCGCCACTGGTATTCGTCCACCTCCATAGAACGCGTCGACGCTCTCTTAAACTTCGCCAAGCCACTAACAGCCGAATGTCTCCGCCGTTTTCTCGGTATCATGAATTTTTACCGCCGCTTTCTTCCCTCAGCTGCACAATTTCAAGCATTTCTCCATTCCGCTTTAACTGGTCTTCAAGGAAAAAACAAAATAGTTTGGACCCCAACGTTGGAGGCAGCATTTCATTCGTGCAGAGATCACCTCGCACAGGCCACCCTTCTCACTCACTCAGACCCAACAGCTACTCTCGCGCTCTTTTCACTGACGCATCACAAATTGCGGTAGGAGCATCTCTTCAACAACGCGTAGCTGATCAATGGGAACCTCTAGCTTTCTTCTCTCAGAAACTTACCCCTCGCCAGCAGCAATGGCCAGCGTTTTATAGAGAACTCCACGCTGTGTATGCTTCAATTCAACATTTTCGCCACATTCTCGAACCACGTCCATTTACAGTTTTCACTGACCACAAGCCTCTAATTTACGCTTTTCGACAACACAGAGACAAACTTCTTCCTCTCCAAATCAATCAGCTGTCATTCATTTCCCAATTTACAACCGACATCCAACACGTAAGCGGTTCCGCCAACGTTGTGGCCGACGCTCTATCTCGGATCAATTCAGTTAACACCGATCCTCTCACACCGATCGACCTCAACACTCTTATACAAGAGCAAGAAAAAGACGTTGAACTCCGTGATCACTTGGTCTCAAGCGCGTCAAAATACCAGAATCGAACGCAACTCTTGTTTGTGACACGTCAACCCCTAACCTTCGACCATTCGTTCCCTTGTCACTTCGACGCCGTGTGTTCAACTCTCTTCACAACTTGAGCCATCCAGGCGTCAAGTCTACGAATTTGGCCCCCGAATTCGTCAAAACTGTCGATCGTGGACGCAATCCTGCATTCCGTGTCAACGCGCCAAAGTCTCTCGTCACGTACGTTCTCCTACAGGTTTCTTCTCCCCACCTTCCGCACGCTTTGAACACATCCATGTCGACATAATTGGCCCTCTACCTCCTGCAGGCCCGTACCGCCACTGCCTGACAGTCGTCGACAGATTCACAAGATGGCCTGAGGTATGGCCACTGGAAGATGCAACTGCCAACAAAGTCGCTGAAGGGCTTCTTAATTGCTGGTTTTCTCGCTTTGGCTCACCTCTTCGAATAACAACCGATCAAGGACGACAATTTGAATCCGACCTTCTCCACTCACTCGGATCAGTTTTTGGTGCTGACCGTCTACGCTCAACTCCTTACCACCCGAGCTCTAACGGTTTAGTCGAGCGCTTGCACCGCAAGGCTGCCATCATGTGCCACCCTTCTATGTCATGGCTACAAGCACTTCCCCTCGTCCTTCTCGGCCTCCGAAGCGTATTTCGTGAAGATCTCACAACTTCACCAGCAGAACTTGTTTACGGCCAACTCCTTTGACTTCCCGGTGAGCTGTTGCAACCCCGCACTCCTACCCACCCTGAAGATCCCTCGAATTTCGTCGTAAAACTACGTCGGCAGATGGAGGTTCTTTGTCCAGTCCCCGCGTCAAACCACTCGTCAAAAAAACGATTTATTTTTTTAAGACCTCGATACCTGTTCCCATGCATCCCTCCGCGCTGACCATACTCGCCGCAGTTTGCAACCACCCTACACGGGGACCGTGTCCCATCGTGAAGAGAAGCTCCAAAATCTTCACCCTCCTCCTCACCAACTGAGCGTCCATTTCGAGCGCAATGACCTATTTTCGGACTCCCAGTTTGGGTTCAAACCTGGGCCAAGTACCGCAATCCGCGAGGATTGTCGAGCATATTATGGGCATCCTGGAGAGCGGCCACAGCGTATCCAACAGCGGTATTTTTTCGACTTATCAAACGCCTTCGATGTCGTCGACAATCAGCTCTTGGTGAGGTAACTGAGGCTCTATGGAGTGGCCGAAACCTCCTACAAACTCCAATTTCGTGTTTTGGCTCCTAAAAAAGCCAATTTCGTGTTTTGCCGCCGACAAACTCTTGATTTAGTGTTTTGGATCCTTCAAGGGCCAATTTCGTGTGTTGGCTCCTTCAAAAGTAATTTTCATATTTTGGCTTCTACAAACGGCAATTTTGTGTTTTGACTCTTTCAAAAATCAATTACGCGATTTGGCTCATACAAACGATAATTTCGAGTTTTGTATCCTGCAAGCGCCAATTTTATATATTAGCTCCTTCAAAAGCTAATTTCGTGCTTTGGCTCCCACGTACGCCAATTTCGTGTTTTGGCTCCTACAAGCTCTAATTTCGTGTTTTGGATCCTTCAAGGGCCAATTCTGTGTATTTTGGCTCCCACAAAAGCCAATTTCGTGTTTTGCCTACCAAAAACGTCAATTTTGTGTTTTGGCTCCTAAAGTAAGCCAATTCAAGTGTTGTGGCTATTACAAAATGCCAATTGCGTGTTTTGGCTCCTTTAATAGCCGATTTCGTGTTTTGGCTCCTACAAAACGCCAATTTTTAACGGGGATAGCGTTTTACTCGATGAAATGCAAAAAGTACCTCGGAGCGCTGGCGTGCTGCCTTCAGGGCAAGGTGCTGTGTTAGAGGAGGTCTTGTCCTTCCAGGGGCGGTTTGGGGGGGGGTGGCGATAGGAAGGATCGCCACCGCCGTCAGCTCAGCCACCCTCTGAGAAGGGGGGTGGTGGATAAAAAAAGAAGGGAAATTGAAGAGATACAAACGTGAGGGAGAGCAAATCAGATATCTATGCATACTATAGATCCTAGATCTACATAGAAATAACTTGTTTTTTAGTACCGAAGTTTGGATTTGAAGGTGTCAAATGAAAGAAATTTTGGTTTGAAGGAGCCAAACCCATGAAATTTTGCTACTGAAAGAGCATATCCCGCAGGAATTGGGGTTTAAAAGAGCAAAATTGCCTGAAATTGGGACTTGAAGGAGACGAATGCAGAGGTTTTCCGTTTGGAAATCCGTGTAACTGGCGTTTGTTATAGCCGAAATAACAAAAGTTGGCTTTATAAGTTACCCGAATCCACAAATTTTGTTTTTGAAAAAGGTAAATTAGCTTTCGAATTAGTCGAAGCTGCGAAACCGATTTTAGAAAGAGCTAAAGCCGCGATATTTTTTTGTTTTTGAAAGGGGAAAAATACGCGAAATTGTGGCTGAAATGGCATAAATTCTGTTTTGAAGAAGCCAAATCCACGAAATTTGGTTACGGAAGAGGGAATTTCCGTGGGGGGGGGGGGCATTGTCGTCTGAAAAAGACAGTCAGTCAGTTTGATTTCTAAACGGGCCATATCAGTTTTTCGTACCAATCAAAATTATAGAAATAGCTTATGATGGCATGAAATTCGTTTCATCATAAATCATGAATCGCCAAAATTGGATTTTGAAAGAGTCAAACCGCAATGAAATTTTCTTTTAGAGATAAAAAATCCTTAAAATTAGGATTTGAACGAGCTAAATAAGTATTTGATTTTGGGAGGTCGAAACTCGAGTTCAAAATAGACTCAATTGCGATATATTTGGTTCTAGAAAGAGCCAAACGCGCAGGATTTGTTTTGGATCAGATCATTACGAGTTATTGAGCTAAAATGTCTGGTTTTAGGTAGAATGTTCTGGATCCTGAAAAAAGCCACGTGTTCCCTTCTCATCTATGGTATGGTGTGGAGTGGAGAAAAGTGAGTAAATACGCATAGGGTGACCAGATGTCCCACTTTCCCTGGACATGTCCTACATTCTTGAGAGACCGGGCTCATTTTTCAGGTGTCCGGGCAGAGGTCAAGATTTTGTTTTGTTTTGTCCTACTTTTTCGGACTCTACCTACTTGATGAAACGTCTGGTAATTCCAACTCACAAATATCTTTCACAATCAAACAAAAAGCTGATGGGGCGCTCTTAGCCGCCACGTCCCTAGTCCCCATTTTGCCATCGTGCCCCTGAATGTATCAGACCTGGTGAGCCGGGTCTCCCCTCTAACTCGATTTTACCAGGTCAGGTCGAGAGCCTGATTTAAAACCAGTCATGAGCGTTTTGGCGCTTTCAAAAACAAAATTTCGTCATTTTGACTTTTCCGAACGTCAATTTTGCGAATTTTCGCTCATTCGCTAGCGGATTTGTCTCGTTCAAATCCCAATTTTGGGGTTTTACTAATTCAAAAATCAAATTTCGTGGGTTTTAATCTTTCAAAAACTAATTTTACGTACTTTCACTCTTTCAGGATCCAATTTGGTGGACTTGGATCCCATAAAACCAAATTTCGGAGATTTCTCCCGATAAAACCAAATTTCCAGGCGTTTGATTTTGAATTTTGGCTTAAACAATTAACATTTTGGCTGGAGATTTTCACTCTTCCATGAACAAACGTTTCAAATTTGGCACCTTGAAAACCAAATCCCGGTAATTTTTGTTATTTGATACGCCAATTTTGCTGATTTTATCTCTTTTAAATCCCAAATTACGCGGGGTTTCCTCTTTAAACGACCAATTTTACGAACTTTCGCTGTTTCAAAACACAATGTCGTGGAATTCGCTCCGTTAAACCCCGATTTGAGGGAATTTCGCTAGATCAAAAACCAAATTTCGTGACTGCCTCTTTTTAAAATATGTTTCGCGCGGGGTTCTGTTAAGTCAACAACCAAAATTGGTGAAAAAAAAAATGGCAAAAAAAACATTTCGTGATTTGGCTTCATTCTCAGTTTCGCTGTTGGTTTTTCGTAACGGAATGTTTCAATATTCAAAGACACCTTCTAAACCAAGTTTCATGAATTTTTGTTATTTAGTACTCCAATTTCGCTGATTTTCACGCGTTTAAAACCAAAATTTCTTGGTTTTACATCTTACTCAAATCAGTTCTGCAGGTTTTGCTAATTCAGAAAACGAATTTGTCTCTTTTAAACTCCAAATTTCCTTTTTTGGATTATTCCAAACCTAAATTCCGTCAATTTTGGTCTTATAAATCCCAAATTTTGCGGATTTATTTTTATTCAAACCTATTTTTTTGGATTACGCTCATTTCAACCAAAATTTCACAGATGTTGGTCATTTTACGAGCCAAATTTCGTGGGTTGGGCTCTTTCTGGAGTCTTCAGTCGCACGGCTTTGACCCATTCGAATTAAAGCTAACATCGAAAACAAACATTTCGTGATTTTGGCAGCTTGAACCCAAATTTTACTGAGGATTTTCGCTCTCTCATAACCAATAACGCGGATTTTGCTTCTTCAAAATTGACACAAAACCGAAATCGTTTGTTTAGCGGCTGGACGAAAAATCGTTTGTTGACGTTAGTGTAGCTATGTATTTTTCTTTTGTTTAGCGTGTCGTAACGTTATTTTTGTTGTATTATTCACGCCTCCTGACCATCAATGTCTTTTTTTTTTAGTAATGTTTCTAAACGCTAAACAAACAAAAAATGCAGCCAAACAAAGGATTTCGCTCATGAGTCGGGAAGCGTAAAGCTGTAGCCTCACCCAAGTTTTTTTTTTTTTTTTTTTTTTTTTTTTTTTTTTTTTTTTTTCAAACGAAATTTCTTGGGATTTAGTTGAGACCAGTTGAAACCCAAATATCTGTGCTATCCAAGAGAGAGGGAGTGAGGGAGACAGAGAGAAAGAGAGAGAGTGAAGCCCCAAGAAACGATGCAACTGTGTTGTTGCCGCCGGGGTCGTGTGCCCTCCTTTTTATTCCTTTAGATACGCCTCTGTTCACTACGGAAAGTTAAATTCATCGACAAACATTTAATCCCGGCGAATCAATGAGTTTTCATTTGTTCGTGTTGGTATGGTGGTGGTGGGTGGGGGGGGGGAGAAGCCTCTCTATGCGCCCTGCCCAGCAGGTTCATGCACATGAATTGGACCCGACCCATAGCGCATAAAACCATGAAAACGGCCCTATTCGTTTGTTTAGCAAAACTTTTCATTTTTTTTAGCATTTCGAAACAAATTATTAAACGTACCTATGAATGGAATCGTTTGTTTACCGCTAGTTCTAGTCATAATATCGTTTGTTTACGTTTGTTTAGCACAGTGGTTAGTAGGTTGTCTAGCTTCACGCTCCCCGGCACATGATCGAAATCGTTTGTTTAGCGGCATATATGGACGTAAAATAGTTTATTTAGCCATATTTTCCGTTTGTATAGCATTAGTGGCTCATACACGGTCAGATAATTCTGACAGATTTGATCGACCGATATATTCAACAGATATTGTTAACGATCTAGAGCAAATGATGAGATCGGTCGTCACCCCTTAACGTACAAAAGTTATCCGCGACCGATATCTGTTACCCGATCAAATCTGCCCGTTAGTGGGGACACATCTGGCAGATTGAGGTCTGTTGCGGAAAAAAATCTGACAGATTTCATTTTATCGGTCGGGTTCGAAAGATATTTGAGATCGGTGGCAGATTTGAAGTTAGAAAACTAGTAGAGGGAGCAAAAAGCTTGACCTATGATAAAAATAATAGAAAATACATGTTCAGTGAAGTTCCGGTGGTTAAAATCGTTGCGTTAAGGGGCGACGCCCGATTCGAAATCGGCCGATCTATGTCTGCCAGATATCTCTCTTAAGAAATCGGTTGATTAGTGGGGGACCACAGACCACATCTGGCGGATTTGAACTCACACCGATATCGTTTGGCCGATCACGGTTGATCTGTCGTCGTTTCTTGCCCACTAACGAGCAAATTTTCACCACCGATGTCTGTCAAAAACATTAAATCTGCCGCAGATCTGCTCGTGTATGCCCACCTATTTGGAAATATTATTTAAAAAAAACAAAAACAAACGTTGATGGGCTTGCCCAACTTCTTACGTAATTAGACCCGTAAACGGAATCGTCATAACCCTTCAAAGTTTTGTTTTTTAAAGGAGCCAGCCCCCTCGAAATTACTCTTTAAAAAGAGCGAACGTCCGGAAATTTGTGTATTTCAATGGTGAGAAATCCGCGAAGTTGTTTTTTTTTTTTTTTTTTTTTTTTAAAGCAGCCCACCCCGCGAAATTGGTTTCTGACATGCCAATCTGCGAAATTTGCTGTTTGACTGAGAAAACGCCTGAAAAATTGGGTTCTGTGAGTGCCAATAATTCGCAAAATTTGGGCTTATTAAGGGTAAAACTCGCGAAATTGATTTCTTCGAGTGCGAAAAACCGCGTGAAATTGGAGTCTTAGGGGGTAAAATCCACGGATTTTAGCCATTTCTTGGGTCGCCATATTTTTTTGCCCCGAGAGTTAATTTTTTGGACTGGGGGGGGGGGGTATTTTCAGGACTAAATAATTTTCCGTGAAATTCCAAATTTTTAGAGCCGGACAATAAGGTTCTGTGAAGCAATATCTCTTGGTTTTGGGCATGTGAATCAAACTATCAGGTTATAAAATCGTGTTTTGAGGCGGAACAGCCAAATGGTTTACCAAATTGCAGCCCAAAATTTTCAGTGTACTATGCCTAATTGACAAAATGCAACCGGTTGTTCGACTTAAAGTCCACACGCGAGATGAACCGTGTAAAGACAATTTCGAATTCTGGGTGAACGGACGTTCTGTTTGCAAATAATGTGTCGCAGACTCACTTGTTTTGCGACGCTTGACCGATTTTTTGTTGATATAAATTACGTTTACTGCGACGATGAACAGTAAACTTCCTCCGTACAGAAAAATGTAAAACGCCTGTCAAACATATTTTTTGTTTTTGCGTCATCATTAAATTTTGCGCTCAAAAATTTTCTGTTTCGACACTGGTTCTTACGTCGTAAAACGCGTCTGGAATTTCTGTGCTCAAAACTTGAGAAACTGGCAGTACAAGACTGAATATTATGAGCAATTTACTGTAGAGCACGGACGATAGCTGACAAGTTATGCTGTGTAAACAACCCATTTAAAACTTAGGCGTGGCTACGACTGGTCACTGGTCAGATTTCAAATAACCGTGAGTTAGAACTTAAGAAAAGCAACGGAGGCACGCCAGAACAATTAGTAGGTGATCCGTCCCTTTTTTTTCAACAAGGAACAAACTGCCAAAGGCTAACAAGACCCCCAAATTTAAGCGTTATATCCGGATCCGCGCCTGCCCTTGATTGCTTAGTGTTTGTGTGTGTGCGCGGCAAAGTCACGGAATCGAAAAGTTCCGCGGTTCTTTAAAATCTGACACCAAATTAGTAATATAAAGGGACAAAAGAGATGGCTTTCGTAACACCCTGGAAAATGCTCTCATTTTAGTAATTGTTTTCATTCACTAACCCCAATGAAGAAAACAAATTCTTGACCATCTCAAAATTTACATTTTAGGGGAACCGGTAGGGTGGGAAAGATCATGAGCGGGTCTGAGGTCTCCGCGCTATTGATAAATTGTAATTTCTTACTTGTCGCCCTTTTTAAGATTATTACCCTCTGCCTTAGACAAATCTCTGTCATCAAACCTGGAACGAAAACAGTTTAGCTGGTGTCAGTTGAGCGCTCCTATATTCGTGGGTAACGTTAAAATCTCACCCGAATGTTCCAATTAAAGAATATTAGGTAAATGAATAAGAGAAGGAGGTAGGCGAATGAATGAACGCAATGGAATTATTATTATTATTATTATTAATTGAGTTGACTTACGTTAGAGACAAATGTGCGCTGTCATGAAGATTTGGAGCCGAATTTCTTCCTTGTACAGGCACTAAACTCGAGACCGTTGGTCGCCATTGATTTGAGCCGTCGTCCCCTGTCAAAATAGTGTCACGATCCATGATCACCTATCAAGAAAATTTCTTTTTCAAAACACTGCCAGGGTTTAATAGATGCTCGTGGTATGTTTATACATTTGATTAGCTCCACGCTCATACGCTGTAATTAAAAAGCTGTTAAGCAGTTGAGTCACAATTGACGAATGCTTCGTATAATAGACTTGACGAATAACTGTTTTTTTCTTCATAATATGTACTCTCATTATGTTCAGTGTTGCGTGAGATCGTTTTCTGCATGCGAAATGTGTCCTCGTTTTTTGTTTTATTCCGTTTAAATGAGCGATTCCCAGAAAAAGGTATCAAGCCCATCACGAAGGACGCGTTGAGCTTTAAAATTTGTCTTTTATAAACGCGGAAATGTCTAAAAATTATCAATCCTCATCCATCATCCCCTCCCCTTCTTTCCCCTCTTCTTCAATCTCATCGTTAGATCGGAAGTAATAGCGAATGCTTGTGGGAAGAGAGGGGTGGGGAGCCCTTATAATTAAATGAACCGGCCGATAAATTATGCCTACAATATTCTCCCTTCTATATCCCGTTTCCGTGACACGCCAAACCATATAAATGTCTACCTATAGTTTTAGCAAGGTAGGGTACACCCCTCCCCTTCCATACTGTGGCTGAAATATGCCTCGTTTGACCTCGTAAAACTTTAATTTTCCCTACCAGCCTACCACACTATCAATCCTAACCCTCGAAAACGTCAAGACGGTTGGACAAATTTCGCTCCGGCAGCTGGCGGACGGAAGGAGTCATTTACACCTCGACAATTATAGGTTTTTGAGAAAACCACACACTGTGGAATTGATCTTTACAGGAGCTCGAATGAAAAATGGGCGCCTTTTATGCCAAGTAGATCGGATTTGATCATAATGAAAATGGGCTGCTCTGATAGCAAATTTTGTGCTCTTTCCAATGAGCTCCTTGGTTTTGGTGTTGGACCAATTAATAAGCATGAAACAAGCATATTTCGATAAAAGTAGCGATAAGCAGAAAATGACACAAAATGGCTGATTCTGAGAAAAAGAAAAGGAATTTCAAAAAGTGTTAGGCACCATTTACAAGAGTAAATGTTTTGATCAAAGTAGCCATTTTGAAAAAAATTGACAGATATGTTCCCTACCTCAAGTCGACTGTTTGTGATCAGATTGAACATATTTTTGAACAAAAAACTTAAGCCCGGTGCACACGATGCAATTTTTCTTCGTTAGATATCTAGCAAGGAGAGAAGGTGCGTTATGCGCATGCGCCTGGGTTTACTCGTGACGTCAATGCTTGAAGCCGTGCTTGTTTTTAATCGCGTTTAGAACAAACTCGGTGCACACGATGCAATTTTTTATCGCTACATAGGTGTGGCGTCCCTTCACATTTTTACATAAAAACATCAGTTGTTCGGTTTTTCTTTGTTAGAAAAATATAGACTTTCGTTCTCTGACTTACGCGGTCTCGTTTTTCTTGTACACGCTTACAACTGGTGACCCCGACTTCACTCGTAGTATTATGGCTCAACCGGCTAATGACGACGCGGTTCTAGAGCTACAACGCATTTCAAGTGTCTCCGTTCGGCTACCTCCGTTTTGGCGCCACCGGCCCGATCTTTGGTTCCGCCAAGTCGAAGCTCAGTTCGACTTACCAGCCAACCGTATCACTCAGGACACTACGAAATTCAATTACGTCGTTTCCACTCTCGACATGGACGTCCTCGAATACGTCAGTGACATCATCAACCACCCGCCTGCGACCCACAAATACGATGCCCTGAAAACAGCGCTTCTTTCCGCTTTCACCGACACCGACGAACACAAATTCACCAAACTCCTCCACGAGGTCGAACTTTGGAGACGATAAACCGTCACAACTTTGGAGGCGCATGAAAGGAGCTCGCCGGCACTCAAATATCTGACGACGCGCTCAAAACTTTGTGGCTTCACCAACTTCCGTCTTCCGTCCAAACCTTTACCGATTCTCACAAAAATAGCCGACAAAGTTTTCGAAGCTGCTGACCGTGGACAACATCACTTCCTTCCTCCAGAGTCAACACATTCCCCTTCCGAACCCACAACTCCCGCACCTTCTTCTTCCACCCTTCTAGACGCGATCCAACGGCTCACTCAACGCCTTACCGACCTCGAACAACGTTCAACCCCCTCGCTGATGCGCTTATCGCTTCCAAATCTCCCGCAGAACATCTGGAGCATCTCACTCTCGTTTTCCAGCGTTTCAGGAACTACGGACTCCATCTTAACGTGAACAAATGTGTTTTCGGCGTAACCGAAGTAGACTTCTTAGGTTTCCGAGTCACACCGTCCGGCACATCACCACTTCCTCAACGTGTTCGTGCCCTCACCGAAGCTCCTCGACCTACAACCTTTCAATCCTTGCGTCGTTTCCTCGGAACCATAAATTTCTACCGCCGCTTCATTCGCCGCGCGGCCTGGGCCCTAATCACGCTTCACGACGCCTTAAAAACTAGCAAAAGCGAAACATCTCCCATCCGATGGGCTGATCAGTTGATTGAGACCTACGACCATTGCCTGCAAGATCTCGCTGACGCTACCCTTCTCGTCCACCCCAAGCCTGACTCACCCTTGACCCTTTTCGTCGACGCTTCAGATACTGCCATTGGCTCTGCTCTTCATCAACAAACCGACGGTACCTGCCAACCGTTAGCGTTTTTCTCTCGGAAGCTCAGTGAAACCGAACGACGGTACAGTGCCTATGACAAAGAGCTTCTAGCAATTTACGCTTCAGTCAAGCACTTTCGGGACTTCGTCGAGGGTCAACAACTCACAATTTTCACAGACCACAAGCCCCTCATTTTCGCTTTCAAGCAAAACCCAGAAAAGGCGTCCCCTCGTCAATTTTGTCACTTAGATTTTGTAGCGCAGTTCACGACCGATATTCGACACATCAAAGGAAGTGAAAACGTCGTAGCAGATTACCTTTCCCGAGTCGACTCCATCCATATTTTCGATTTCACAGTCGTCGCTAAAATTCAAGAAGCAGACGACGAGCTAAAAAAGCTCTGCCTCAATTCGTCACTCAATCTTCGTCGAGAATGCATACCTGGCCTCAACATATCGTTATTTTGCGACGATAGACACCGCGTTTTTATTCGCTTATCCCTTCGTCGTCAAGCGTTCGCTCTAATTCACAACAGCGCACACCCATCTCCGAAGAGTACATCACAACTAATTCGTGAACGATTTGTTTGGCCCGGAATTGAGCGAGACTCCAGATCTTGGGCAAGAAACTGCCTTCAATGTCAGAAATCCAAAATTGGACGTCATACCCGTAGTCCTCTCGGTGTTTTCCCTCCCGTCGACGCACGTTTTCAATGCGTCCACTTGGACATCATTGGTCCTCTTCCCCCATCACACGGTATGCACTACATCCTCACCTTGATCGACCGTTTTTCTTCCTGGCCCGAAGCCATACCCATTCAATCAATCTCCACCGAAACAGTGGCTGACGCTCTTTTCAAGGAATGGATCGCCCGTTACGGCGTTCCCGCTAAGATCGGCACCGACAGAGGTCGACAATTCGAGTCCAATCTTTTCCGAATTCTCAACTACCGCCTCGGGATTCGTCATTTTCGTACGACAGCGTACCATCCGCAGTCCAATGGTAAACTTGAAAGATGGCACCGCTCTCTTAAAAACGCTCTCAAATGCCATAACTCTACCGATTGGTGTTCACTTCTACCAATCGTTCTGCTCGGTTTGCGAAACGTGCCAAACCAATCTGGCCATTCAGCTGCAGAACTTCATTTTGGCTCTACACTACGATTTCCCGGTGAATTCTTCGATCCAACTGACCCGTCCACCGTCAATCCGTCACAATTCCTTCAGCGAATTCAAGAGTTTTTTTCGTCATGTCCGGCCAGCCACCGACATCCACAACTCCTCACAAAAAACGTTCGTTCACCCTCACCTCTCTTCGGCTGAGCAAGTTTTCGTTCGCGTCGATTCCATCAGAAAACCGCTTCAACAACCTTATGATGGACCTTTACCCTGTCCTCGAAAGAAACGACAAATATTTCACACTGGACATATACACGGCAAGAAATCTTTTGTTTCGATCGACCGTCTAAAACCTGCGTTTCATCTACCAACTCAACCCCTTCGAGACGTCCACTAACTCGACTACGTGGCCTATCCCATCTTTCTGCGCGACACTCTCGTCTTCCTCGCGTTCACTGGGAGGGGTTAATGTGGTTATTATTATTAATGTGGCGTCCCTTCACATTTTTACATAAAAACATCAGTTGTAAGGTTTTTCTTTGTTAGAAAAATATTGGCCCCGCAAAGATTACGCGACCGCCCCTGGTGGCGTCTGAAAGAACATTCCTAGAGTAGACACCATGGTAGACACATAATGATGGTAGTTACTGGTTGCTATGGGCTTAGTGCAAAGTTTAAAATGAGAGCGCTCTAGGTTTCAAACTGTGCGATTCTTGTTCCGACTTTCTCTTCACTTTTCATGGTATTCTAAGTGAAAATGCGTGAGTCGCTTTGTAATTTCCCGTTTTTTAACTGTAAAATTAATGAGATGGCCTCTCAAGATTTTTGCCAACTTTTTAGGTACATAAATTTTATGAAAAAAATATTTTGAAGTCACACATGTAGCTAGAAGAGACAAGAAAAAATTAATTCTTGGCCCATCGACGTCCTATGGTCGAACTGCGAACTTGAATTTTTATAATAATTATTAGTCCATTCATTTCCACCCTCAGGCCAATTTTGTAATTTTTCAGGGTTCGTATTTGATGCCATACTTCACTTCATTTCATTAAAATCATTTTAAAAAATGTAACAAATGCCAGCAAAAAAGCAATATGTTTTTCATAGCAATAATTCTATTTCATTCATTTGATTGAAGAAAATGAATAAAATAGAAACATTGCTTCGAAAAACATATTGCTTTTTTGTTAGAGAATAGGCACCCTGGGTCCCTTTTACACGAGTAAGTTTTTTGATCAAAAATATGTTCATTGAACATATATACAGATGTAAATTCTGTAAATTTTTCTTAAAATGGCTGCTTTGATTAAAAAGCTTAGGCCCATATTCATAGACATTTTTTAAGGCCCGTTCACAGGCTCTATGTTTGTGTTGTGTGGTTTCTATGCAACCTATAAAAATGCTTTATTTTTCGAGGGATTGAATTTGTTTGGCTGCACAGACTCCACAGAACGTAAACATAGAGCTTGTGAACGGGCCTTTAAACTTAAATTTCCTTAAGTGGGCGTCAAAACAGATGATTTAATACCAACAAAAACTGGATTAACTTTTACTTGGGAGAATTTTAACTTAAGTAGCGACTATGGATACGGGCCTTACTCGTCTAAAAGGGGTTTACACAATTAAGTTTTTTGATCAAATAAGGCATTAAAAAAAAAAAAAAAAAAGGTGGCATATGTTTCAAGCCCGAAATTGTCTGTTTGCGATCAGGTTGAACATATTTTTGAGAAATACTCAACGTAGTTTAAGCATGACCCCCCTCTCACCACTTTTGATTCCATTCTTCCGGGAAAAGAAACCGGAAATATCAGGAAAAGTGGCTCCTATATGTTTTCCTTTTTCACTGGTGGTGTACAATCCCCACCCCCCCGGGAAGAGAACATTTTTGTTTTGTCCCCCCCCCCATTCATAAAATGCTGGATCCGCCACTGGATCTGGGATTGGTCTATTATGCATTCCTAGCTGTGCGTTTTAGAAATTTAACAAAGGGCTAGTATAAGATGTCAAACATGATTTATTTTGAATGTAAAGAACGAGAAACGCGAAGATTTTTGCAATTAAAAATAGGTTTATTAGGCTACATAGGTACACATTAATTAAAATATGTATACGTTTCCATAGGCTTATTATTATTAATCAGTGGGCCCCGCACCCGGCCATGTCGAGTCCGCCAAAGTCAATGCCCTTATTACAGGGTTAAATAATGTCATCTCAAAGAGTTTTTGAAGAAAATTAAAGCTTAATTATTTCTTTAAATTCCCTTATTGTTTCCTGACACCCTTCTTTTCCAAAGGCTATAAATAGGAAGAGGAGAACTATGTGCATTATGCACGCCCAAGAGCATTTGCCCCCCCCCCCATTTTTTAAAATTCTGAACCAATCTGTGGGCATGTAGAATAAAAACGTCGGCAAATCAAAGTTTTCTGCCACATGTACTCTTTTTTCTTCTCTAACGAAAACAGAGACCTGTTAGCTCCGCCCTTCTGCCACTCTGCGGGAATAATAAGCCAACAATTTTTTAGTGTAAGTGGAAAACCATTGAAGAAGGGGGGACGAGAGTTTCGGCTAGTGCATTCCTGCTAGAAAATACATAAAGTGCTTCAGTAGAAAAATTACTGAATTGCTCTAACTGGCTTTTCCTGTTGACGGCCAGGATCCACTTCACCCGGTCTCTCTTTTTCGTAAGATTTATTGGGAAAACCGTAAATTGTAGGCCTTTATATTTATCAGGCGAATTAATGTAACCCACAATACAGCACTGCACCGTTTTAATTGAAGGAAAAGCTTGAAAGCGTCCTTTAAACGAGAGTCAGAGCACGTTCTTCGTAGGGATTCAGTAGAGGAGAGTGAACTGAAGTTAGAACAAGTATTGCGCTAGTCTGCCGCTAGTCTGCAGGACTGTCACTTTGCACTAAGCCCACTGCTACAGCATTGTTTACAGTTTTGCCTTCTGGTGGATGTGTTTAAAAGCGGCTTGAAGTTACGCAGAAATTCGCTCTTAGTTTTTTCTAGAATTTTGTCGGCAGTGCCGGCTTTAAGGGTGGGCGAGCCGGGCGACCGCCCGAGGGCGCCGTGTCCTGAGGGGCGCGCCCAGCAAAATGATGGAGGGGGGAAGGCGGACGAGAAAAAAATAACTAAGAAGCGCATTTGCTTTACGAATATGTATATCATAACTATAAAATTCTAAACAAATTAGATAACAAATATTGGGAGAACTACAGAAGCCAGGGCGCACAAAGAGCTAATACCTAATACATAGTAGATTCTTGGGCTTAGATATCAAGTAAATCGATGGAAATAATTGGAGATTTTCCTCAATTTTTGCAGCAAATTAGCGATTTTTCTCCATTTCAGCAGTTTTTAATTAGCGATTTTCTCAATTAACGCTGTGGGTTAGCGTTTTTCTAAAGTTTAGCAGCTAAACAGCCATTCTTTTAAATTTCAGTCTTGAATTAGCGTTTTTCGCTAATTGAGCTGCAAAATAGTGGTTTTTCTCTTTTGTATCAACAATTTCAATTGCGAATTTGCCATTTTATTATCCATTTTACCCCCAAAAATTAGTTTTTTGCCCACAATTTTACCCACGGGTTTCACACTTTTACTTTACTTTACTTCGTTGTTTCCTGCTTTTTTCTCCTTTTTGCGCTTGCAAAAAGCGGGGCACATCTCAGCCTTACCAAAGAACAGAAAAGTGACGTTTTTTTTCTTAATTTTAGTTATAAAGTGGCATCTTGTCCATTTCGCGACTAAAGTTTCCTTATAGCTCTTAAGTATGCTTATAAAAAACGCTACTTAGAGCCTAGATGTGTGGAAACGACAATTTTCTGCTTCTGACGGCAAGTTGCTGCCTCAAAATGAGAAAACTGGATAACTCATTGCTTTAAGAGCAAACAATTGCTAATTTGCAGCTAAAAATAAGAAAAAGTGCTAATTCATGGAAGAAAAATGGAGAAACAACGCTCATTAGTGGCGAAAAACAGAAAAAATACTAATCCATTGCAAAAATTCAGAAAAATCGCGAATTGGCGGTTAAATTGAAATGAATCGCTAATTCACGGCTAAAATGGTGAAAAATCGCTAATACGCCGCTAAAATGGAAAAAATAGCTTATTCATCGATAAAAGTGAAAAGAAGCGCTGAAGTGAGAAGAAAACGCTAATTCGCGGCCAAATTAAGAAATACCTATAGGTAATGCGCGGCGAAAATTGGGGAAAACTCTAATTCGTGGCTGACAATGTAGAAAAATCTGTAATTAGCGGCTTCAATGAGGAAAAACGCTAATTTGTGGTTAGAATAAAATAAAAGGGCTAATTGAGGGGGTAATTAGGGAAGATTTGTTAATTCACAGAAAATTGTGAAAATAACACACCACGGTTTGCGGAGGAAATTTCGTGGCCAATTAGGAAAAAGCGGTAATTTACGGCAAAAATTGAGAAAATTCACGGCTGAAATGGAGACAAATCGCTTATTCACTGATGCAATTGAGAAAAATCGCTAAGTGTAGGAAAAATGCTAATTTGGTTAAAATGGAAAAAACGCCATATCGCGGCTTTATTCAGAACAGTGAATTTATAGGGGCGCCGGTGATAGATTCACCCGGGGGCGCCAAATGCCTAAAGCCGGCACTGTTTGTTGGTAAAATTAATGAATGGGAATTAGGGAGACCCATGAGGAGATGATGATTGGGGTGGATCAAGATCTGAACCCTATGAGCGGGGGGGGGGCAATACTGATGTTTTTCTACCGGTAACTCTAAAAGGGCGCGTTCTACAGAAGCATCTTCTCTGCAAATTGTTCAATAATTGTTGCATCGTGGCACATAGCGATATTTGAATATATATTATATTTAAATTTGAATTTGAGTGTCCATGATCACGATTGACGTCGAATGTCCTTCATTATCATGGTGACCGATGGTGGGGAGCCGTTTACCGATGGTAACTAAAATTGATGTTATAACGCACGTGCTTGTCGTTGATCAGTGTGGCTTCACTGCACTCCAACTATTGAATCATGTACTCATGTAGTAACCATTGCAATTATTTTATTCGAGTTTTGTTGAAGCACCCCGCTCGTCCTGCAACGTCCACTGTCTACTCTACGTCAGTTCGCAAAAAGTCCGCCAGTTGCACTGAGGTGAATCTTTGCGGGGCCAATAGACTTTCGTTCTCTGTCTTACGCGGTCTCGTTTTTCTTGACGCTTACATAGGTATCAAGCAAGGAGACAAAGTGCGTTACGCGCATGCGTCTTGGTTTGCTAAATTGCTAAATTACCGGTTACTGAACCTATAGGTAGTCTCAGGGCACCAAAATTTCAAATTTAGCGCATCAAGTATCGTTTTATGGGGCATAATTGTTATTTTTTGGACTGAAAATCCAGAATGGAATTTTCAGCCGAGTCAGAGAGGCTGGAAAACCTAATGGGATAAAAGTTGACCGCAAGAAATAAAGCTCACTGGGCATTGCTTCGTCGTAAATAGGCGATATTAAGACTTTCACCCATTTTAGAATATTATCATTGAATTCTTCTGTTCGTGGGTGGGAAGCAATTTGAACAAGTCGAATTAGAGACATTCACGACCTATTGTGCGACTTTCAAGCCATCATATACCCGTGAATTTTAATGATCCATTGTTTCTTCAATCCCTCCGTGATCATCAATAGTTGTCCTCTTCGAATAAACATTTTATTTGAAATAGCAAAAATATAGTAATCGAAGAGGCGTAACCACGACACGCGACCGTGAACACCGACCGGTGGAGATTTTTCTTAGTTAATAGGCAGTATTTCGGCGCAAATTACCACTTTATAACAAAGAAAGGCATTTTTTTCTTCAAAACAGCAAGTTATGATTATAAACATTTCAACAACTCTTGCACTGTATTTTTTTTGTTTGACGTCAGAAACCATTAGATAAATCATCTAATGTCTTCATTTACATGAAACTGATCGTATTCGCCTTTATTGTCGCTCGGGCAGCTGGTTATTGATAATGCGCAGCACGCAGCAGGCAGACATGGCCAATTTTCAAATGAAATTATGATCTTCCGATTCTAAATTGCTTGCTCTTACACGTTCGTGACCCGAGGAATCCTCAAGGAAAGTTCAGAAATACTGGAAGTAGTATTTCGAAACAATTTTAAGGGTTTCAAGGCATCGTAACAATTCCACTCGAGCATGCAAGAACAGTGCATCCGCAACAATGGAATGCACTTTGAAGACATGTCAAAACTGCCGGAGTGACAATAAAGGCGAATAGATGATTTATCTAATGGTTTCTCACGTCAAACAAAAAAAAAAAAATACAGCGCAAGTGTTGTTGAAATGTTGATGATCATAACTACCCAAAACTTGCTGTTTTGAAGAAATAAATGCCTTTTTTGTTGTAAAATGGTAATTTTGCGCCGAAATACTGCCTATTAACTAAAAAAAAATCCCAAGAGTGATTTTGAAGAGGATACATTGAAGAAGTTTTTCTGACCTTTGGGAAGCCGATGTGGAGAGATTTAGCGTGAAATAGTGGGGGTTGAGTTTTTTTAAAAAAATTAAAAATTCCTGATTTTCCCCAGTTTGAATGGCTGTCAAGGCCAACGAATAAATTGATCTAAAATGGCTTATTCCGACGGAAAAAAGTGCTTTTTCAGAAACCGTCTCGTCAAAAGTTGGAAAACGTCCACTCGGAAGCGAGCAATTTACATTTTGTCGAGAAAAGTGACTTAAGCCTTAAAAAGCATTAATAAAATCATATCTCGAAGAGTTTTGATTTTCGGACCACAGTCGATGGGGCATTTTCGATCACAAATTGCGGTCTAATTTCACCCAATTTTTATTGTACGTGCCAAAACCGACCACCCTGTCTACTTATTATTTTTTATTTATTAAAGTGCGAAATTGGCGTTGAAATGCTTCAAGCCAGGTGAAGTGGTTTGGTTATCACTTCTGAATGAGACGCTTGAGACGAAAAAGTATTTTATTTTGACAGAACCCAAAAACTCAAAATAGTACAGTCAAAAAATGATTTCTAGGGGGCAAAACTAGGTCCACTTCTGAAACTTGGCTCAAAAATCCCTTATTATAGTAGAATACGAGATCCGATGAGTCCCGAGTTGAGGGAGGGGGGGAACCATGATTGCGGAGTGGAGGAAAGTTTGGAAAATTCCTTAAATTTGAGTTTTTATGTCTGACTTGAATTTAAGGTGGTTTCCGACGTATTTGTTCACGCTGAGTCGAATGAGACCACAGCCAGGTCGCTAGCACCAATATTGTCCGAGTTATGATGCAATTTGTACTAAAAAACACAGGTTTTTCAGGTAAAATCGCGACAATTTTTAATTTGAAGGAAATTTCCGGTTTGGTCAGCGTTCATATAATTCCTTATGTAGTTTTCAATGCTGAATCGAATGAGACCAAAGCCAACCCGCTAGGATTGATACTTTTCGAGTTTTGGCCAAATTAGTATAAAAAAAAAAGGTTTTTATTTTTTCATTTTCAAACTATCCAAGTGGTGGTCCCAGTTTATGATCAGTGTGTGATTCTCTCAGCACTTATGCATTTTTTAGTGCTGAATCCAATGGGACCTGAGCCAAGTCGCTAGCACAAATAGTTCCTGAGTTATGGCCAATTTTGTACGAAAAGACACGAGTTTTGAGCCTGAAATCACAAGTTTTGTCTTCTGGCACTTGAAAAGCCTTAGAAATTCTGGGATAAGGTCAACGAAACTCGGGCTGGACACGTATAACAGTAGGGTTTAGCAATATAATGCCCGCTACCTGCTCTTGCTTGGTGGTGCGGCTACCTGGTTAGATTAATAATGAGAAGAATGGTACAAAAGGCAAATTTGATTATGGAAAGCTCGTCAGAGATGCTTTTCTCGAACAATTTACAAAAAAATGGGCATTCGAAAGGGTTCCCTTTGGGCACCTACCTCCTCTTGCTTGGTAGTGCGGTTACCTGGTTAGATTGATAATGGGAAGAATGGTACAATAAGAGAATTAGATTATGGAAAGTTTGTTATTGATGCTTTATTGGAACAATTAACAAATTGGGAGAAGGATGTTATTTTCATCATTCCTCGTCCGAGGCTTCCCCCTCGGAGTTGGAACTGGAATATACCGGTGCCGTTTCTTGCTCTGGGCGGGTTGTGTTGTCGCAAGTGACCCCCTCACAGAACTTGCACAGAGGGGAACAGCTAACGCCCGTCCTCACGCAACCGCATTTCTGGGTAGCACAGCCCCTTCTGCACGCGCATGAAATTTCTCGAAGAATAGCATCGGGGGCTGGGTCCAGCGTTGTCCTGATTGGGACGAGGGTCCCTTCTTGGCGCCTCCAACCCCAGTCCTCCGGTCGCAGTTGTTCACCCCGCCACTGTTGAACTTGCAGGTAAATGCGGTACGAGTGCTGCGCCGCGCTCGCCGAAGTGGGAGGAAGGGATTCGAGCTTGACGATCGTCTTCTTGAGACTCTTCTCGAACATACCGAATCTCAACGCATCAAGGGAAGTCTCGTCTTTTGCTCCATAAAGGTTGAGGAACAAGCGTTCTCCCGCGCTCGCTATTTCCTCGTGCTTGGCCTTTGGTTTGGAGAATGCTTTCCATACTTCGACAAGATTCGGCATGCTTCGCAGAAGCATGAAAACTTGCTTTTTCCCTTTGCCATGAATGGCACTTGTTGTGTCGCACCCACCAAATGCATGAGCAAGAAGAATGAAGTCTTTTAGGTGCTCATGCTGCTCTTGCAGAGTTTTTGTGTTGAATACCTTTCTTCCTGTTCGAGATTTTCTTGGCTTTAGGAATAGCACGGGAAAAGTAGGGGAGACCCTTGCGATTGCAATCACCAAAACATCGATGTCTTGTGATACAATTGTTGTGATGTATCTCCCAGACTTAGCAATTGCAGCTTCGACAATTGGGAGATCAGCATCACCTTCACATTTCACGACTTCTATGTTGTTAATTGACAGTTTCTGAGAAAGTAAGTCAATGAGCTGCTTCTTGTTAACTGTGCTAGACAAGAATTGCTCCTGGTTGGCATATGTAGGAGTTGTAGCTGTGATGGTAAAGTCTGGAGCAAAATGTTTGTACCTTCTCCTATGTTCACTTTCTTTAATACTGTTGGGATCGTCATAGCCGTCAAACACCACCACCACCGTTTTGTCTTTGTACTTCTCTATCAAGAAATTAACGTACACGTCGCACACGTCACTGTAAGTAGAACATTTCGATTTATCCCATCGAACAGAATGCAGTAAATTCCCACCATCAATAACATAGCAGGAGCTTTTTTCCAATTCATTGTCGGGGGCGGTGATTAATTCCTCGTACAACTGTGACTTGACATTTTTTCTCATTCCGGAAACTGTAAATAATGACATGGGAAAAGGGGAAAGTTCAAATCTGAAATATTCTTTGAGATCATCAGCAGGACTTCTCCAAAGAAGCATCCTCTGGTACAATACCAATGGGTCGATATTGATTATTTTTTCATTAACTTTAATGAACGAGTTGACGGCTGCGAGGGATAGAACTTTGTCTGCTTTCTTCATTTTTATGTCTGCGAACTTCTTGCCCACGTATTGTATCATGAGCTTTTCGCCCATCTCCTTAGCCATGTGACAATTGATTTTGTCAGTACCCTTGATGCCTGTTCCGAGAGCGATGACAACTTCTGAGGGGATAACAAAGGGATTGATTAATTCTAGGCGTTCTTGAAGCTTATCTATATCATATTTGTCTTTTTTGATCCTGCTTTCTCGGGCATCAATGTGTTGCTCCGATGTTACGAATGCTCTACCTGAGAAGTCTTCAAGTGCTTCTGTGATCATGGCCATTGCCGGCTTCCTTAGCACGTACGCACTTATTACATCGTCAGTGAATCCTCTTTGAACGATTCCTCCCTTAACTTTGAATTCACGATTCGCTGTTTGCTCAATGACCATGTCCGTTGAAGTGCCACTGCAAAACTTGTTGCTTCTCCTCACAGTGAAGTATCCTCCCGTGAATCTTGCGTAGTCGTCTGGTGTCATACGCTCTTGTAGCGTTAACATCTGCTGCAGATAGACAAGGCAAGCTTTCGCGTAGTGTATGTGGCCACTCACAATGAAGAACGGTACCATGAGTCGCACAGTACTAAGGTGCATTTCCCACTGACCAGTCCGTTCGGCTTCAATGAACTGCCGGATCAGGATCACCATATTGAGATACTGCACCCAAAGTTTAGCTGTCGGCCCCCTGTTTTCAATTATTTTCATTTTGTCTACGACTTTTCTCTGAATTGCAACGATTTTAGGGTCCGAATCAATTTCTTCTTTCGAAGGTGGCATGATATGGAACTCAGACATAACATTTTTAACGGCATCAAGCTCGTGTGGAGAGAGTTTTGCGTCGTTCAGGACAACATTAAAAAGAGCAGTAGCCACAAGATTATGAGCTCTGACTGCGCGAGAATACGCATGCCCAGACATTATGTGCTTGACTGTGTTTTCAGCGTATACAATTTCAAATAATTCACGGAGGCCAGAATCCCCCATGATGTATCCAATGGTTCCAAGAAAGGACATCAGCAGATGAAATCCCCCTATTCTGACCACCACCTTCTGCATCAGTGATTCTTTAGGAGCCGATAAAGTTATTTCTAGCGCCTTCATATACAGTGGCAGGTCAAACGTGACAAAAATCGGGCGGAGACCAATTTTTTCTCCGTGTTCTACTGCCATGAGCAATGAAGTGTACACTGTTGCTTGATCAGAGGGAGGCGTCATGATGAAAGGCATAGGGAGAACGGTGGATATTTCACTGTAACCAGTACTTGTTATTTGTTCCAGAAATCCTTGCCATCCAGGAACGCCTTCAAGTCCCAAGAATTTAGCGATAAACCAAGTTACATCGTGTGGGGACGGAGAGCCATCGGACGGAACGAGAATATTATCAATATTGTTTATTACGAGCTCTTGAAGCCCACCAAAAGGCTTGAAAGGAACTGGCTGTATCTGAACCATCCCTTTCTTTTGCTGGGGAATAGATGTTGTACGAGATTTTTCAATTCGGCCCTTTCTGTTAAGTATCGAGTCAGCTGGAGTGACACATGCTATCCCAGCCATGTTATGGAATGTTCCGTTGCCATCGATGGTGTTAACATTGAAGTCACAATTATCAAACACGAATTGTTCGAAGCTCCCTTCTTTGATCACTGGAGCGGGGCCCATGATGAGTGAAGCCTCCAGTGTCTTTACGTCATGGTAGGAAGCACAAATACCTAGGTTTGACAGCAGTGCAATGAGTGTTTTTGATCTAAAATTTTGATGAATGTATGATCCGATAACTAACAAAAGAGGAGAAATGAATGAATTTGGTTTGATAAGAGAAATTATGCAATGTGAAATCATCGTGCATTTCTTTCTTTTGTTAACTTTTTTTTTTCCCCAGCGACGTGCTGTAAAAACACCTGCAAGGGTTGCGGTATCATCTCTTGCACGTCATCAAAGAAACCATAGCTGCTCGGATAGGTGGTGTGATCATACTTCCTATTTTCGACGTGTTTCCTAACGATCTGAGCCGCTTTGATCATAATCTGCCGTTCTTTTTCTCCTTCGTCCTCTAGCTTCATTTGATCTTGATACCATTGCTCAGAGATTATTCGGCCAGCGTGAGAGCGGAAACAAACAATGGAGACTTTCCTGTTTGCATATCCCAGCAATATTTGGTCCCCGTACCGTTCAAGCAGTTTCCTTTTCAAAGTACGCTTGCTGATTTCGATCGAGCACACCTCAGCTACCATTTCTTGCAGATCCCTAATAGCGAACTGGCAATCATCGTTTTCTTCAATCCACTGGTAAACCACATCCATAGCTAGGGACACATCTGAGGACGCAGGGCGATGAGCAGGAGCACCCATGTCTACGGGTATCTTACGAAAAGCCAAAAAACACTTGCGATGATAGGACGCCTCTTCTGTCCTCAAATTCGCGAGTGAAATTCTTCCAACAACTTCTCGTGCCCGTTTGTCGTCCCTGGCTGAGCCAATTCTGATAATTTCATCTTTGAAACCACCAGAAAGCACTTTACGTAAATTTGGGGAAGTATTCTTCTTCTTAGAGAATCTTTCATCACAAAAAAAACACACATTTTTGAAATCGAAAGAGTTGGATGGGGTTGGTGGTGGTCCTGTGCTTCGAGTTGTCTTCAGAGGAGAGATTCTGCCTGTGCTTGTGAACCCAGTGGTCCTTCTTTTTTTCCACGACTCAATTGCTGCTCTCACGTTAGAAGGCCTGGTGTATGATTGACGACAAGTACGGTGTAGAATCAATTTTGAATGAGCACGTAGAAGTGAGTGTTTCCCATCTCTCCTGTCAACACTGCACTGCTTAAGTTTTGCCAAAGCTGCAGCGCTTGGAACAACACAATCGTCACTACTCACTGAAAGTTCACAAATAAAACATTGGGGGGGAGGAGACTCGCGATCAGTCATTATTTTCTGACAGTGAACACCAATCCACACGATGTGAAACAATACAATGGCGAGAAAGAAAAGTCGGATAGAAGATTCGCGTGCTATTCTAACAATAAGAATCATCTGTGTCAGCCGAATTTGGTTTCCTACAATCAATAGCTTTGCCGGTAAATTCAACAAATTGAGGCGAATTACTACCACTCAACCTATAACCAAAATTTACTCTCATACACGCAGGTGAGGCGAGGAGTATCCGTTAACGTTTTAGCCTAATGGGCTATGCCTGGATTCGAACCCTGTCCAGTCCGAGGCGTGGGTTGCGAAGCGAGCATTGTATCCATTACACCATCGAGGCGTAATCCTTAGGTCCCACCAATGGTTGGATCACCACAAATAACGTTTCATGTCCTTTGTATACACATTTCCGCACAACTAAAATGTACCAGGCGCTTTCACACTTGAGATTCCGGTATCCGATTCCCGAATCGAGGATACTAAAAATACAATACGGCAAAAGCGCTCATTCACACTTAATTCCAGTATCGGATACAAAATGTATGCGATTCCGGAATCTAAGTGTGAAGAAGCGCCTTGGCTGTATTGCATTTCAAGTATCCTCGATACAGGAATCGGATACCAGAATCTCAAGTGTAAAAACGGCCTTACATAGTGTTTCAAACCCGGCAGGCGCCAAAGCCTCGTTTTCGGGCTCGTACGCTATGCCATGAGCCAGCTAGCAGCCGTACTACGCGAGCGTTGCAGCCCTGGCACGGTTTGTTGAAAACACACCTCCGGTAATGCCACAAGAATATCAAAAGTATCCTTTATTACACAACTAGCTTTTGAATTAGAGGTTACCTTCAAGCTGAATAGTAGGGGGAGGCGGGACGGCTGCGACCGGATGAGGACCAGGGTGTGAGGCTCCCAAAGGGAACCCTTTCGAATGCCCATTTTTTTGTAAATTATTCAAGAAAAGCATCTCTGACGAGCTTTCCATAATCAAATTTGCCTTTTGTACCATTCTTCCCATTATTAATCTAACCAGGTAGCCGCACCACCAAGCAAGAGCAGGTAGAAGGCATTTTATTGGTAAACCCTACTGTTATACGTGTCCAGCCCGAGTTTCGTTGACCTTATCCCAGAATTTCTACGCTTTTCAAGTGCCAGAAGGCAAAACTTGTGATTTCAGGCTCAAAACTCGTGTCTTTTCGTACAAAATTGGTCATAACTCAGGAACTATTTGTGCTAGCGACTTGGCTCAGGTCCCATTGGATTCAGCACTAAAAAATGCATAAGTGCTGAGAGAATCACACACTGATCATAAACTGGGACCACCACTTGGATAGTTTGAATATGAAAAAATAAAAACCTTGTTTTTTTATACTAATTTGGCCAAAACTCGAAAAGTATCAATCCTAGCGGGTTGGCTTTGGTCTCATTCGATTCAGCATTGAAAACTACATAAGGAATTATATGAACGCTGACCAAACCGGAAATTTCCTTCAAATTAAAAATTGTCGCGATTTTACCTGAAAAACCTGTGTTTTTAGTACAAATTGCATCATAACTCGGACAATATTGGTGCTAGCGACCTGGCTGTGGTCTCATTCGACTCAGCGTGAACAAATACGTCGGAAACCACCTTAAATTCAAGTCAGACATAAAAACTCAAATTTAAGGAATTTTCCAAACTTTCCTCCACTCCGCAATCATGGTTCCCCCCCTCCCTCAACTCGGGACTCATCGGATCTCGTATTCTACTATAATAAGGGATTTTTGAGCCAAGTTTCAGAAGTGGACGAGTTTTGCCCGCTAGGAGGCTTTTTAAAAAATTTTTTGACTGTACTAAAAGTAGAAATTCTAAAATCGGAACGGCACACTAAATTCATATGTTCCTTATAAAACAATGTGGTCGAAAATTTTCGCCACATCACCCCCTTGGAGGAGGAGAGCGTAGCTCGCCCAGATCGAAGCGAACCTTCTTGTTTATGGCTGAAGTTGTCGGGTGGGTGAGGGTGGTAGAGTCTACGTCTTCGTGAAGAAAATACGCCGGTTTGACACGGTCGATTGAGACTGTTACGTGTTTATCAGAACTGGTCTTGATCGTGATGGTCTTGTAGACTTTGTCGCGTTTAACGACGGGATAGGGTCCTGAGTAACGATTTTGGAAGGGATGACGAGTGCTGTCATCACGTAACATGACGTGTGTACAAGAGTCGAGATTTTGAAGACGAAACTACCAGGTGTCGAATGTCGAGAAGTCGGTATTGGTCGGATCTGACTGATGATTTTAGCGAGGTGTTCGATTAACTCAGGAGTAGAATTTGTTTCGGGTTGAGGTGACAAGAATTCTCCTGGAAGTCGAAGACTTTCT
This sequence comes from Corythucha ciliata, assembly GCA_038030265.1. Classification (NCBI taxonomy): domain Eukaryota; kingdom Metazoa; phylum Arthropoda; class Insecta; order Hemiptera; family Tingidae; genus Corythucha; species Corythucha ciliata. The sequence goes on along the minus strand of CM075942.1, from coordinate 7,751,531 downwards.
CCAAAAACGAGGGTTGCCGAGGTGGTTTGAAGATCTTCCTTGAAGGCGGATCGTATTCCAAGCAGAACGAGGGGAAGTTTTTCGGTCCAATTTCTGTCAGCGTGGCAAGTGATGGCGGTTTTTAGCTGACGATGCAAGCGTTCGACCAAGCCGTTGGATGCCGGGTGGTAACTCGATGTGTGACACACATCGATTCCGAAACGTTTCGAAAGTGTGCAGAAAACTGAAGACATGAACTGCATACCGCGATCAGTAGTGATCTTTTCTGGAACGCCGTAACGAGAAATCCACGTGGATAGAAAAGCGAGAGCAACGGTGTTAGCTGTGATGTCAGGAAGAGGAGTTACTTCTGGCCATCGAGTGACACGATCGATGCAGGTGAGAACAGTACCTGAAACCATTCGAAAGTGGAAGTGGGCCGATCAAATCGATGTGGACGTGAGAGAAACGAGATGTAGGAGTGTCGAAATGTCCTAGCGGTGAGTGGACGTGTCGCGAAACTTTGGACCGTTGACAAGCAAGACAAGCACGTGTCCATGCGGGAATATCCTTCTTCATTGACGGCCAAACGAATCTTTCGGTGATCAGTCTTGTAGTCGCACGAGCACCGGGGTGGCTGAGGTTGTGTAACTTGAGAAAAACTGAGCGTCGTAAAGGATGAGGAATAAAAGGGCGAGGACGACCTACTGAGGTGTCACAAATTATCTCAATTCGCGTGCCAGGAACGATGAGTTTTTCGAGAGTAAGAGAAGACGTTTTTGATTCCCAAGACTGAAGCTCGGGGTCTAATTGTTGCGATTGAGACGACGATTCGAAATCGAGAGCCGTTGAAACAGATTGTACTCGAGATAGGGCGTCTGCGACGACGTTGTCAGATCCTCCTACGTGTTGGATGTCGGTTGTGAACTGTGAAATGTATGTGAGCTGATTACGATTTGTCATGTTTTTGTGTGAAGATATGTGTGAGGGGTTTGTGGTCAGTGTAAGTTGTAAATACTTGGCCTTCCAGAAAATGCCGAAAATGATGAATTGCTTCATAAATCGCTAGAAGTTCTCTGTAGTAGACGGGCCACGCAGCTTGACGAGTAGAGATCTTTTTTGAGAAAAAAAGCGAGTGGTTGCCAAGCGTCATTGGTCTTCTGCTGGATGACAGCTCCGATGGCGTGATTAGAAACGTCTGTGAATAACGCCACTTCTGCTCCGGTTACGGGGAATGTGAGGGAAATTGCCGAAGAGAATTTATTTTTGCAGTCGTTGAAAGCTTGTTCGAGAGTCGGAGTCCACGTGATAGGGGTCGAGCCTTTGACATCGGGGCCAAGAAGGGCGTGAAGAGGAGCTTGAACTTCTGCTGCCATGGGGATATGTCGTCTGTAAAAATTCAACATGCCGAGAAAACGACGGAGACCTTTTGCATCAGATGGTTGAGGATAGAATTGAATGGCGGCGACACGATCAGGCGGTGGGGCTATACCTTCGGCGGAAACCGAAGCACATAAATGGAAACTCGAACAAACCGAAAGGAGTTGAGATTGCTGTCTTACAAATGTCCAACTCGTTGACAGGAATTTGTTGATAGGCTTTAACCAAATCAACTAGAGAGAAAATAGTAGAACCACTGATTGAATGAGCGAAATCATGTATGTGTCGAACGGGATAACTGTCAGGAATGGTACGTGCGTTTAGAGCGCGATAGTCGCCACAAGGGCGCCAACCGGTGCCAGTTTTCTTTGGCACGATGTGAAGAGGGGATGCCCAAGGACTATCCGAAGGACGTGCGGTGCCTTCTTGAAGCATTGCTTCGAACTCTTTCTTTGCGATTTTTAAACGATCACCAGATAGGCGACGTGGGCGAAAAGAAATTGGAGGGCCGGGAGCGGTATTTATGTAGTGTTTGGTCGAGTGTTTTATATCCCGAGGTACTCCGGATGGACGAGTAATTTCTGGAAATCGTGAAAGTAACTCAGCGAACGGATAAGAATCGTCGATTGTTTTGATGTTGGGGTACGTCTGACTTATTTTTGAACAGGCGACGGAAAGTCCAGTTGTCCCATCGATAAGACGTTGAGATCGGCAATCTGGCAACAGATGGAAATACCCAAAAAAATCAGAGCCAATGATTGGGACGTTGACGTCGGCGACAATGAAATTCCATTGGAAGTTGCGGCGTAATCCGAAATCAAGAGTTAGCGTGACTGAGCCGTATGTGCTGATGTTCGACGTATTCGCGGCGTAAAGATCGAACGAGGTTTTAGGACGACGGTTTGAAAGAAAACGTGCCGGGAAACAACAAACGTCAGAACCGGTGTCGAGAAGAAACTGTTTTGCGGAATTACGGTCGGTAATGAAAAGGCGGTACTTTCCGATGTTGCAGTCAGCTGCCGCCGTTACTGGCTGCTGGGTGGCGTTTTTTGAATGAAATGAACAGGGCGGTCTGCATTTTGATGCTCGTTCATTGAACTTGGCGTGGTACCAACAGAATGTCGATTGTGAAGCTGCCGATGGACTGCGAGAACGGGTTGAATGACTTTGACGAGAACGGGAGCGAGAGTGTCGAGGGTTGTTGGAAATTCGGAGTGTGAGGTCTGCGAGCTGTTGACGAATCTCGGTGAGTTCACGACTGATATCTTGTCCTGGGGGAGATACAGCGTTGACGACGGGGAAAGAGGGATGAGAAGAAGCTATGGCAGGTTGAATTTCCATTATTTTGTCCGCTGTTGCGGAGAGACGGTCGAGCGGCGAGTCAGACTGTGTTTGGAGAATGGCTTGGACAGGGGGGGGGGCGTTGGATCCACAAAGATCTTAACAGATTGTCATGCACCGGGGTCGGTCCAGCCAGAGATCGTAAGTGTCGGAGGAATTGCGATGGTTTCCAGTCACCTAATTCCTCTTGGGAGAGTAGCTGTCGAACACGTTGAGACTCGGAAACAGAAAGGCGTTCGATGAGAGCGTTTTTGAGAGTTGTATAGGGGTTCTGCGCAGGAGGTGTTGCTACTAGGTCTTCGATTTCGCTGATATATCGTTCGTCGAGTTGAGAGATTAAATGCGAATACTTCGTTGTTTCTTGAGTGATGCCGGCGAGAGCGAATTGGGCATCTACTTGAGAAAACCACAATGTCGGTTTATTTCTCCAGAACGGAGGAAGTTTTGGAGTGACGCGGCTGACGAAGGCGGGGTTTGCGTTTTGAGGAGCGGCTTGATTATCGTCGCCGACCGGTGGAGCGGCGGGAGGCGTCAACTCTTGAATTTGTTGGCGTAATTGAGCGAGTTGCTCAACCAATTCTTCGATGTTGGCCATGTCACGTCGAGCGTCGGGGTCCGATGTCGAATGTTCTTGTTAATGAACGTCGCGGGTCACCAATTTGAAGTGGTTTGGTTATCACTTCTGCATGAGACGCTTGAGACGAAAAAGTATTTTATTTTGACAGAACCCAAAAACTCAAAAGTAGAAATTCTAAAATCGGAACGGCACACTAAATTCATTTGTTCCTTATAAAACAATGTGGTCGAAAATTTTCGCCACACAGGAATTCCTTAATTGTGCAGCGAAAGAGTGCTTTTTGTCAACTTTACCCGCAAATTGGCGCTTTCATCAATTTTGGCTGCATGTAACGCTTTTCTCAATTTCAGGCGCGGTCCAGCGCCCCACCCCAATAGTCACGAATTTGCGCTTTTTCTCAAATTTAGCAGCAAATTAGCGTTGTTTGAAGCGATTTTTCTTATTTTCCCTCAATTTTAGCTCAAAGTTAGCAATTTTTTCAATTTTATTTTTTTAGCAGGAAATTAGCGCTGTTCCGAGTTTGGGCTTATCATTTTAGACGCAAAATAGTGGTTTTTTCTTGATGTTTTGCACAAGTTAGGAAATTTTGTTCTTCACAAAAATTGATTGGCGTTTCTCAGCGATTGTTTTTTTTTCTTCACCTACAGCCATAAATAGGCGCCTCAAATTTTCCTTCAGGAGCCACGAATTGGCATGTCTACATGTTACGCAAATTGAAATGCGATTTTTACTATTTTTAGCAGCGAATTATCAGTTTTTCTCCATTTAAGCTGAAAATTAGGCGTTCTCTTGATTATAGCCAGGTTAATTATTGATTTTCTCAATATTAAGCGCAAATAAGCGCTGTTTCTTTCTAATTTTAGCATCGAATTTTAGCCATTTTTCTTTACTTTTAGCAATTGGCGATTCAGATTAACCAAATGCCATCTGGTGGCGGCCCCACCGAAGTAAGAAGAGCGGTAGACTTTCCATGGGCTCTTATGAGAAAACGCAGTTTTTGTTCTTTTTTATGAGTTTTTAGGATTTTTAAAGTTCATTTCTTTGAAATATTAGTTGGTATTACTACCGACTTTAACAATTAAACTCACCATCGAGAAATAATTGAGATAAAATGAAAGAACTCGCGGTGAGAAAATGATGCCGTTTTCCATTTACCGGGAATTTCGCGCTGCGAGAGTGATTTTTCCTCCCGTCCTTGATGAATAATGGAAAAATCCCCCTACCCTATGCAGAATATTGTGCAAATGAAAAACGCAACAAGTTTTCAAATATCTTTGCGAATTTCCGGTTAAGAAGGGTTGTTCAGCCCCAAAAACAGACTGTCCATAACCAAATATTATGTAATTTTCCCCAACAATAAGGGTGTGTTTATCAATGCACTTATTCTACAGACAAAGCTGGGATAAGTCTGGTTTCTAAGGACCTTTTGGTAATCAGTAATGCAAAGTTCTCTAATGAGAAATCCGGTGATTGACAAACCCATCCTGCATGGTGTAAATATCCATCACAGTTGGGGGTCTAATTCCCCTCCAGTAGGCACAGGAAGGTAATTAAAGGAGTTATTAATAAAAGATTTTCTGAATGAAATTTTTACTAGTCACATTTGAGACTTTTTGAGACTCAAATGCCTTGTTTGAATTGAACAAGCTGAAACAAGCCGGATTATGGATAAGTGGTAGTTTTTTATCCAAGTGGTTAAGTTTTCAAGTAAAATTAGCACATTAAAAGACGCGATTTCATGAGTTTACCCTATTCTGCAAAGAAAGCGAATTTCATCCCAGAAACTGACTGTGCTCACATAAAAAGGGACAATATGTTCCACGAAGAACTTCCACTTTTGCCGGTTAAACGATCGGTGTAGCCTTCTAATGGATAAAAGCTGTCAATTCTTGAATTAACGATTTGTCTCCATTTTAGCCGCGAATTAGCGATTTATCTCCATTTCAGCGATTTTCCTTGCAAAGAATTTGTTTTTTTTTCTGATTTGAGCCGCTATAATGAGCCATGTGATTATTACCCGTGAATTAGCGCTAAATTTTCTAATTTTAGCCACGAAGTTGTCTCAAGAAACCGCGACTTGCCATTTGCTCTATTCAATCCGGGGAATATAGCAAAATAATGTTTTCAATTTAACACCGTAAACATACATTTTTTCCTGACTTCAGCCGCAAATTAGCGTTTTTCATCAGTCTATCAGCTAATTAGGGATTTTCTACTTTTCGTCAACGAATTAAAAGTTCCCCCAATTTTCCCCGCGAACTACCCAACGCTTTTTCTGAAATTTGGCCGCGGATTAGCGATTTTTTTCAGTTTCTGGCACGAAGTTACGATCAGAAGCCTCGAATTGACGTTTTCTCTACTTAATCCACGAATTAGTCAATTTTATTGATAAATTAGCAAGTTTTCTTCATTTTAGCCGCTAATTAGCAATTTTGGTCATTTCTGCAAGTTTTCACCCTTATTAGCCGTGAGTTATAGCGATTTTATCTGAATTTTGCAGTGAGTTCGTATTTTTCTTTATTTCAAGCAAAAAATTAGCGATTTTTCTCAATTGCATCCATGAATTAGCAACTTTTCTTAATTTCAGCTCCGGCTTAGCGATTTGCTTCGCTTGCTTTTAGCTACGAATTAGCGTTTTTTCGCAGTTTGAGCCACGAACTTGCCTTCAGAAGCTCAAAATTTTCGTTTCCTTACATCTAGCATCTGGGCCCTTTTATTTATTTATTCGTCACGTTAGCCGTGAATAGGTGATTTTGACTGCTAAAGAGCGATTTCCCACAATTGAATCCTTGAACTAGCACTTATCTTAATTTTCCCCACGAATTAGCTTTTTTTTTCACTTTTAGCAATGAATTAGCGTTTTTTCAGATTGAGCCACGAATTTCCGTTCTGAATAAGCCGAGAATTCATGTTTTCGTAATTTTAGGGGCGAATTAGCGCTTTTTTTCATTGGCGAATTATTGATTTTTCACAATTTTATCCGTTAATTAGTGTTTTTCATAATTTTAAACGCTAATGACTGTAATTTACACTTTATCCGCGATTTTATAGCTTTTTCTCAATTTTTGCTGTGAAGTTTTCTTAACTTTATCCGTGATTTAGCACTTTTTCTTATTTATGGCCGAGAATCAGTTTTTTTTTCTCAATTATTACAGCCGTTAATTAGCCATTTATCTCAATTTCAGTCCCCAATTAGCCTTATTTTCCGTTTTGGTCTGGATTAAGCGGGGGATTGGCCGACAACGAGAAGGCGCGAATTTGTAGCGATTTTGATTTCCACAAAAATCCTAGGGGCGCCAAAATCCAACATCAAAGATGATTATTTACCACTGTAAGCCACGGGCGGGCCATTTAGGAAGGCTCAGCTGAGTCAGCGGGCCACTTTTTGGCCCGCGAGCTCTCAGTTGGGCCCACGGCGGCCTACGCCTTGGCGTCCTCTATTTGGCCGCGTATACAATATTTGGTGCTTAACTCCACTTCCCCTTTTTTGTAGCTCCTTGATGAGACCGTGCATTTAACACATTTATATTGATTCACATAGGCAACATTGTGAGACAACAAAAACAGATAATGACTACGTACTGTCCATTATAGGTACAAACCATAGGATACTAAATTCACTACGTTCCCGAAAAGTAATCCTTTGAAAGCAGGTCGTAGAAGGTCGATCGAACAAAGGTCGTAACCTCAAATCCTTTTTCAATCAAGTGTGGCGATAATTAAGACGGAAAACATTGTAAACTCCTTAAAAACTGCAAAAACACCATTATTTAGCCCATACGTTGGTGGTAAGAGTAGGGCTCTTTTCCGCCATTGCGCCTCGACGCTAGCGCTACAAGTGATAATCTGAATCGCCAATAGATAGCGATTCTTCTCAGTTCTAGCCAAGAATCAGCGGTTTTCATATATTTATAGCCATGAATTAGCGTTTTATTCCGTTTTAGCCCCAAATAATTTTCCTTCAAATTTAAATTAGAAATTTTACCACACTTATTTATCCGCGTATTAGTGATTTGCCTCAATTTTGGCCGCGAATTAGCGCTTTGTCTCGGTTCAAGCTTCATAGTAGAGTTTCTAACCTTTGAATCAGTAAATAATCTCAATTTTTGGCACGAATTGGAATTTTCCTCAATGTTAGCTGCAAATTAGCAAATTTTTAGCGGGGAATTATCACTTTTCCAAATTTTAGGAATTAGGTTTTTTTTTTTTCAATTTTTGCCGTGATTTAGTGATCTTCCTTATGACGCGCAATAGCGATTCTATCCCTTGCATTATTGTTTTTTCTCAAGTTTAGCTAAAGATTAGCAATTTTGTCTATTTTTAGCGGTGAATTAGTACTTTTTCTGAATTTGAGCGAAAAATTAGCGTTTTTCTTAATTTCAGCCGCGCTAAATAGCTTTATTAATTTTAGCCGCGTTAGTTTTTCAGTTTGAGTGGGGATGCAGTATTTATCTGCATTTTACCACTTAAAAGCCGCGAAATAGTGATTTCCTTCATTTTATCCGCGAATTAGCGATTTGTTTCAATTTCAGCTGTGAAATAGCGTTTAACGCTAATTTGGCAGTGAATTAGCAATCTATTGTCGTTTTTACATGCGAATCGGCGATTTTTTGAAATTGAAGTTCAGATCAGAATTGCCAGTTTCACCCGAATTTTTATTTGGTCAATAATTAGCCGCGATTTTGTTCACTTACAACGTTGAATTAGTAGCGTGTTTTCTCAATTTTAGTCGCTGGCTTGGCCCAAAAACAACACTTAGCCGTAGAATGCGGCCACCATAGCGAATCAGTGATTTTTTCTTGATTTTTGCACCATGAGACAATGAATCAACGCTTTTCCGTAGTTACGCTCACAAATATTTGAGTTTTTGCCGCTTCAGCAAATTTCAAATTGCCGTTTAGCACTTTAGTGAGAACAAGGATCTAACGAAACTGGGGACGGTGTATTTTCTCTATTTTTGCCGCTAATTTTCCTCAAGAAGGCGAATTTTCTCATTTTAAGCCCTACGGAATAGCGCTCTCGGGTGCTCAATCGAATACTCAGGCCACTCTATTTACTGACATTACTTGCACCGTTATTATGTGTTCTCTCCGGGTCGGATGGATTGAAATTCGTAAACAAATGAGGCAATTCGCTGTCCAACCTTTTCACATACCTACAACCATGAATTTAGAACCTAAAAAGCCTAGTTTTCCTATATTTGTAAGCTTTTCAGGGGCCCCCCGTCTAATAGGGGGGGGCCGGGGCGGTCCGCCCCCCTTGCCCCTACCTCGGTCGTACGCTACTGGACACCACACAACGAAAAGATAGAGCTTGTGAATAGGTCTTGAAGAACAATGAAGTGCATCACAAAAAGTCAAAGTAATGAAGAGATGCCGGAGATGGGGGGGGGGATATTTGCAAATTGGTGAAAAAGTTGTAGGAAAATATGCATTTTTGGTACTGACCTGGTTGTATAAAAGGGTCACTTTTTTTGTGAATACGCTTCTCTTGATGGCTTCGTTGTGGTGCCTCACTCTACTGGAGGTTTTGTCTCTCCAATTCCTATCGCATTAGAGGATTGTAGCAGGCATACATATTAATGACGTAGACAATAAGACCAAGCGCTATAACGACACATACGTGTATCGTGAATACTTGGCTTTGGCCGCTTCGAATTCAAGGAAAGTAAAATTGTTGGAGAGGCGGAGTATCTTCCAAGTTCAAGGCTTAGACAACGGTTCTCACGCCCCCACCACCGCAGCTACCCCAACAACATTCAACAGTCTCATATCTAGATGATCCTAAAATTTTCCCTTTTCAAACTTTTCACTACTGCATGCATCTTCTGTCATTTATTACTTACTTAGAGCTATAATTAAAGTTTTAATGGGAAAAAATCAACTAGGAGCTAAGACCTAACAATACTACTGTTTTTCTTGCGAATTTATTACCGTAGGCAGCATACGGAAAAACTACTAAAGATTCAGCGTTTTATTATTATTATTATTTTTTTAAATTTTCATTTATTTTGTCGCGAATGTTACACTTTTTATGCATCACACGATTACAGCAGTCAAGTTCCTTGAGACCCGGATATGTAACGTCTTTTGTACCCTCATGGGTGAAAGTTAAGGCGGGCCGGTGCGCGCGCACGTTGCCCTTGAACCAAGAGAGCCGGCCGGTGTCATCGTTATCATTATTACGCTCTGTTTTCTCTGTTTTCAGTGTCCTCGTTTCATTAGAATCCAAGTTTCGCGTTTTTAAAAATTATTGTTTTTCTTTTAGCACCTCCAACGGTTTCATCCTCTAATTTTCCCATCCCCTCTGTCTGTCGATAGCTGTGAAATGATTGACGAACCTGTGATTTACTTGGACTACAATGCTACAACCCCAGTGGCTCCAGAAGTCGTCAAAATTGTCGCTCAAACAATGGAAAAGACGTGGGGCAATCCATCTTCGTCGTATCAACTCGGCGTTAAAGCGAAAAAAGTGATCGAAACTGCCAGATCTCAAATCATGGCAATGATTTCTTGTTCGGAGGCTGACAATGTTGTGTTCACATCGGGCGGAACGGAGGTAATATTAAGCTTAGTACACACTGAGACTCTTTGAGTCGATTCATTGTTGCGACTCAGAGTCTGGGCTGCGTAGATTCATGTTCCGATTCATACTTGATTCAACTTTGCAACAAAGAATCGTGTCCACACATGTTTCATATCTCTTAATGCCCGCAGTTTCTATGGAAACTTGAAATTTCGCTCTGGCCGCTGGCGGTTGGGAAGAGTGAATATTTTTATTTATACATGCACATTCCTATTAGTTCGAGAGCTGGCGACAGTCCCATTCAACCGGACGAACATAGTCACGAAAGGTGTGCAAAATGATAGCTTACGACCTCCTATTTACGAGTCCTGGAGTCTGCCATGCCGTATCTGGGGCCTAAGGATTTTATAGCTAATCAAAGTCCTTAAGGGACATGAATTTAAATGGAAGAACATAGTCCTGAAACTGGTCTCATTCGAAAGGTTCTTTGGGGTTGGTTACGAATATGAATGTCTGCCTGGGGCATTTGCCCTCTGTGGCTCGTTAAACTCATGAAATTTGGGAAATTCAAACTAACCGAAAGAACATAGTCCTGAAACTGGTCTCATTCGATAGTTTTTATGAAGATGATTACAAATATGGTCGTCTGCCGGTGCCTTCTTGGGGCATTTGCCCTCGGTCACCAGTCAAACGCACTAAATTGGGGTTAATAATTAACCGGAAGAACGAAGTCCGAAAAATGGTCTTATGCATCAGTTTTTATGTAGCTGTATACGAAAATAATCGTCTGCCGGCATCTGTCAGGGGCATTTGCCCTCATCAGTGACCAGACAAATCGCACGGAGGGAACATAACTAACCGGAAAATCATAGTCCTGAAACTGGTATCATTCGAAAGGTTTTGTGGAACTGCCTGGTTTGTGGAGGCGGTATGATCGCCTGCCGGCGTCGGCCTGGCGCATTTGCCTTCAGTGATCAGTCAAACTGCACTGAGGGAAAATAATTAACCGGAAGCTCTTAGTCCTGAAACTGCTGTTATTCGATAGGTTTTTTGGACATGATTGCGAATACGATCGTCTGCCAGGAGCATTTGCTGTCGGTGGCCAGTCAAACTCCTAGGGATATTTATTAACCGGAAGAACGAAAGTCCCGACCTGACCGGAAGTCGAAATGTTTCGTGTAGCTGAATAAAAAAATGATCGTCTGCACACGTCTGTCAGTGAACAGTGCAAAGGGAAATTGCTTCCCGCCAAGGGAAAATGCCCCGAGCAGACGCCGCAGTCGATCATATTCGTATTGAGGTCCATGAAACCTGTTGAATGAGCCCTGTTTCAGGACCATGTTCTTCCGGTTAGTTAATTTCCCTTTGCGCAGTTTGTCTGATCGTGGTGGGCAATTGCCCCTCGCAGACGATCATTTTCGTAATCATCTCCATTAAACCTGTCGAATAAGACCAGTTAATACAGGACTATGATCTTCCGGTTAATCATCTTTGCTGTGTGCAGTTTGACTGATCACTGAAGGCAAATGCCCCAGACAGATGGCGGCAGACGATCACATTCGTAATCAGCCCCATGAAACCTTTCGAACGAGGCTAGTTTCAGGACTATGATCTTCCGGTTAATTATTTCCCCTCTGAGCAGTTTGACTGGTCACTGAGGGCAAGTGTCCCAGGCAGACGATCATTTTCGTATTCAGCAACATAAAACCTATTGCATAAGACCATTTTATGGACTTCGTTCTTCCGGTTAATTAAAATTCCCCAAATTTCGTGAGTTTGGCGAGCCACTGAGGGCAAATGCCCCAGGCAGACGGTGGCAGACGATCATATTCGTAATCAACTCCATAAAACCTTTCGAAAGAGACCAGTTTCATGACTATGTTCTTCCGGTTGAATGGGACTGTCGCCAGCTCTCGGTCTATATCAAGGTCTTGCATTCCTATCCCAGAAATAATAAATTTCGATACGGTAACTTGGTGAAATTAGAATATTTTTAGAAATTGTATATCTTCCCTTCCTCTCATTAAACTAACATTGTTTGTGTCTCGTCCACCAGAAAGGCAGTAACGGGCTATGCTGAAAGAAACATCACTTAGGCCCAGTGGCGGATCTAGGATTTTAACTTGGGAGGGGTTCTACCATGAATCTCTCTCTTTTTTCCTGAGTTTCAGCCGCAAACATGCTTCTATACGAACCAATAATTGGCTTTTTCTCAAATTTACCATGAATTAGCGGTTTTCCCCAATTTTTTCCGCGATCTAAGTGCTTTTTCTCAATTTTAGCCGCGAATTTATTTCTCCATTTCAGACGCGAATCACCGCATTTCCTCAATTTTAGCCGTAAATTAGTGGATTTTCTCAAGCTGATCCGCGATTTATCGTTTTTCTCCGTTTCAGCGTCGAATAAGCGCTTCTTGCCCACTTTAGCCGTGAATTACTGAATCTTTAACTGCGAATGAGCTCTTCCTCTACATTTTAGACGGCAATTAGTGGTTTGTCTCAGTTTTAGCCACGAGTTAACGTTTTATTTCTATAATTTTAGCGTTTTTCTTCACTTCTTAGTCATGCGAATTAGCGCTTGTCATTTCAGCCGCAAGTTATCTCGTTTCCTTAGTTCTAGCAGAGAATTAGCGTTTGGTTTTCTTCGTTTCACGCCTGAATCACCGCTTTTACTCAATTTCAGCTTCGAACTGGAGGATTTTCACAAAATCCGTAAATTTGCGTTTATCTTCACTTCAGCTCCGCGAATGAGCGCCTTTTGTTACACTGATCGTGAATCAACGCAATTTCCCAATTTTAGCCGGGAATTAGCGTCTGTATCAGTTTTAGCCGTGAACAAGCGGAATTGCCTAATGTATCTTTGAAATTTAGCTTCACATTAGCGCTTGCTTGTGCCGAGAAGTAGCGTATTTCTCCATTTTAGCTGCTGATAAGCGCTTTCTGCCAAAATTAGCCAAGAATTAAATATTTAATTGTCTTCCTTTTAGTTGCAAATGAGCATTTTACATCAATTTTAGACGGGAATTAGCGGTTTGTCTCAGTTTTAGCCGTGAATAAGCGGCTTTTCTATCACTTGTATCCGTGAATATTAGCTTTTTTTCTCAATTTTTAACGCGATCTAAGCGCTTTTTCTCATTTTTTAGTCGCAAATTATTTCTCAATTTTAGCCACGAATTACCACGTTTCCTTAATTTTAGCCAAGTTGTTTCGCGAATTGGCTTATTTCTCCATTTTAGTTGTGAATGAGCGTTTGAATTAGTAGATTTTCTCAGTTTTAGCCGCGAATTACGTGGCTTTCTCGATTTTAGCCGTGAACTAGCGATTTTTCTCAATTGCGCTTTTTTCTGTTGTTGCCTCGAGAACAGTGGCGTAGGTAGGAATTTGTCCTGGGGGGGGGGGATCAGATTGAAATCTCGTAAGGGTGAGGGGAGGGGGTAATTTCACATTTTAGTCATCATTCCACCCAGCCAGCACACTCATGAATCTGGACATCTTGTTGGCATCATCATAGCCTCAACCTCTCAGTTAGGGGCGATTTTTGGACTCTACCCGCAAATTAGCGCTTTTCTCAATTTTGGCCGAGTGTATCGTTCTTCTCAATTTCAGCCGCAGATTAGCGGTTTTGCCCCACCCCCTTCCATAGCAATGAATTTGCGCATTTTCTCAACTTTAGCAGCAAAGTATCGCTTTTATCCCGTGAGCGACGTTTCTTAATTATCCACGAGTTTTGGCGTTTTCCTCAATTTTAGTAGCAAATTAGCGATTTTTTAAATTTTTTACCAGGGGATTAGCACTTTTCTCAGTTTTAGCTGGAAATTATCGTTTTTCCCTAAGTGTTTTCCCCAATATTAGCCGCAAAATAGGGGGACTTTTCACGAATTAGGATTTTTTTTGGTTCACCATACGCAACGCATGTGCCATTTTTCTCGGTTTACTCGGGAATTAGCGGTTTCTTCGCCTATTGCCATAAATTGGCGCTTTTTTCCAATTTCAGCCTGAAAAGTTGCGCTTTTTTTAAATTGTAGCGGTGACGCGTCGTAGCGTTTCAAACCTGTGAATTAGCGAATTTTCTCAATTTCAGTCACAAAAACGCGTTTGGCGCAATTTTAGCTGTAGATTGGCGATTTTTTCCATTTTTATACAGCCATGCGTGAATTTGCCATTTTTCTGAATTTTAGCCACAAAAATGCCTTCAGAAGGTGCGAATTTAAATTATAAATGTATTTTTTTTCTTTTTTAACCAAAAAATTTACATCTATCCATCCATTTCTGTCAAAAAATCATCATTTTTAAATTATAAATTTCACGACACTTAATTCGAGAATTAGTGATGTTTCTCAATTTTAGCAGCGAATTTTCGCTTTTTCTAAACTTTTAGCAGCGTGGTAGTGTTTCCAACCCGTGCATTACCTACCGAGTTTTGTCAATTTTTGCCAAGAATTGGCGTTTGACTCAATTTAAGCTGCAAATTAGCAATTTTTTCCATTTTCAACTTAGAATTAGCACTTTTCCCCAATTTGAACTGAAAATTAACGTTTTTCTTAATTTTAGCTGCGCTAATTGGTGTTTTTTTTTTCAATTTTTGCCATGAATTAGTGATTTTCTTCATTTTGTATTCGCGAATTAATGTTTTTCCACAACTTTATATCTGCAAATTGCAAATTAGCGATTTTTCCAATTTCAGCTGTGAAATAGCATTTTGTGCTAATTTTGCGGCCATTCAGCATCCTATTCCCTTTTTCATACACGAATAGGCGATTTTACGCCATTTCAGTTTCCCCCCATTTCAGTGCGCCATTTGCCATTTTTGTCCAATTTTAACCTGAAAGCGTCTTTTATTTGTCAATATTATAGTGTGTTTTTTCAGCTTTAACCGCGGGGTTTGCCCAAATCCAACACTTTTGCGTTGATTTCCACAATTTATTTGAAGAATGGCCTCCATGTACCGCGAATCAGCGATTTTTTTCTTAATTTTAGTCTGGAAGTTGCATCGCGAGACCACGAGCAGCCATAGCCAAGAATTTTACAGATTTTTGTCTGATAGAGGGTTCGGGGCAAACCCCCCCCCCTTTTGAGTCCAAGGAAAAAGCTGGACGGACTCTGACCTTTTCGGGCTGCTTCAATTCCAGAAAATCTGTTCAAACTAACTTCAATGTGAAACGCTCATTTTTGGCGATTTTATGGGGCTATTCGTTATGGTACTAGTGCTCCTTCGTTGTATATTTGTAGCTCTGGGGGGGGGGGATCTATCCCCCATATCCCCCCCGTACCGAATTTTGCGTTTTCAAAAATTAATTGTTGAGCCAGGTGAGCGATGGACTTCAGCTTTTTCTCAATTTTCGCCACATATTAGTGATTTTTTTCATTTTCAGCCACGGATTAGTGATTTATTTTCGTTTTCTACTATGAGTCAACGCTTTTCTGCTATCGCTCAAAGACGCTATTTGATTTTAGCGTTTTTTTTTCAACGTTCTCCCGCGTACTTGCCCAAAGAGTAGCACATTACAACGCTTTCTCAATTTCTTCTGCCTTATAGGCCTACCGGTATTTGTAGTTGGCGTTTTTTCTCTGGTTTGTCCGCGAAGTTGCCTTCAGATAATTATCTCGAATTGGAGTATTTTTCCTAATTTAAGTGGCAAATGATCGCTTGTTCTCAATATTTGCCGCTAATCATCGCTTTGAAACCTAAAAATCATTTTTTTTTTCACCTATTTATGTTTTTTGGTGCCCCCCCCCCCTCAATGAATGGTGGCCTCACCATCACGAGATCACCCATTCATCGTGAAATCATCATTCTGTGCAGATCCCCCTTCAATAGTCGCCCTTTGGTATGTGCAAGGCATTGGAAGAAATCTCTGGAATGACTATCAACAAATTTTTGGCGGACGCCATCTTCTTAGGGGGGGGGGGGGTTTAAACCCCCAAAACCCACCCCGCAGATCCGCCACTGTTTAGGCCCGTGGCCAGTGGCGGATCCACCATTTTATCAAGGGGGGGGGGTCGAAGCAAAAATTTTCTCCTCCCTGGTAGGAGGGGGGAGGGGAGAGATTGCACACCGCCAGTCAAACAGAAAGATATAGTAGCCACTTCTCCTGATTTTTCGGGTTTCTTTTCCTGGAAGAATGAAATCAAAATCTTCGGTTGGGGGGGGGGGGTCCTTTACCCAGCCAGTGGTTTCATATGAATTTTCCCGCTTCTTTATTTGTAGTGATGTGATAACTGTCGATTCACATTTATAATTGCATTCATTTTCTTACCTCTATTTTTCATTTTTTGTATTTCTTTCTTATTTTATACTATTATACTGACCTAAAGGGGGGGTTTTGTTCCCCATCCCCCCACCGTGGATCGGCCACTACCCGTGGGCTATCTCGACCAGGGCGAACTGGGGAAATGGCGATCAGTCGGCCACTCATAAGAGCGGTTGTTGGGGAGGGGGTTTGCGGATTGTGAATTTCGCCCAGAGGTTCATTCAATTTTAGCCTGGAGAGCCCGCCTGGGAGAATACTGTGCCGAGCAGTTCAGTTCTCATGCTCATAGGGAAGGAGCGTTTCTCATGAGGGACGGATGATGCAGTGAGGAAATAGACAATGAAGATGAAGGACTGCCAGACACATGCAACACCAGGTTACCGGTCCGTTAGTGACTGTCAGCGGATGTACTGACTGCCCACGGTGTGGACCACGCGAAAGTGGGCGTTCTCAGGTGAGACTGTGGGTGGCGGACGGGTACTCTGAAAAGAGAATAGAGTTTCACTCTGCATTGGCATCCAAGTACGACAATGAATACTGGACTGGATGTTAAACTGGAAGTTGATGCCGGAACTTGAAAGAATTGAACTGGAGGGACCCAGGAATCAGGATTCGAAAAGCTTGTTGTATGTCCTCTATGAATTCGAGAGTTTGCTCACTACTCCACAACACAATAAACTCGGGAGCAAAAATTAGAACTCAATAGTTCTGTTCCAACGAGAACGAGGTGTTTCGAATATGTTCGGAACAGAAATTTAAGATTATTACAATTTATTGGCTGTTCTCATGGGAACTCTGCTCCGAACATGTTCCAAACACCTTGCCAGAACAAACACCTATTCACTCAATTGATGACAACTACGAACAAATGCAAGTGCTGGGCTCAATCAGCTAAACTGCCAACAAATCATGAGACGAGAAAGCCCGAGAAAGCTATATAAAAAAATTGAAAAATAGGTTCTTCAATTCACTCCCACACTGACCCAATGTTGCGCAACATGAATCAGAGAATCCCATTTCCGTTGGGATGCAAAAATATTCAAAAATACTAACCCGCAACACATGATATTCTAGACAAAGAGTCGACTCTGCCCCGACTCTGCCGAGACTCACGTGATATTCATTTCTAGACACAAAGAATCTACTCAAAGAGTCTCAGTGTGTACTATGCAGTTTTGAAAACTTTTATTCATTACTATATTTTTATTTGTAAACTGTTTTCACGGTATAATGAAATAATCGAACAAAAGGCGAATAATATGGCAGTGTCCTCAGTGATTGGACCTTTGGGCAGTAGTCCAAAACCCCATGTCATCAGCTCACCTGTTGAGCACGACGCAACTCTGAAACAGCTCGAATATTTGGAAAAGTCCAAATTCATAGGTAGGACTCATTGGTCTTTTAAATGTATCGTTGAAATGTTCGATTATACAATTTTTTAAATATTAGACGTCACCTATGTGAAGCCTGAGTGCGATGGTTCTTTACATCCTCAAAAAATTATCGATGCCATTGAAGACAATACGTGTTTGATCACTGTAATGCTCGCCAATAATGAAACTGGTGCAATCACGCCATTGGATGAAGTTTGCAGGTAAAATTTGCATTTTGTAAAAATTAGTTTCGTTTACATTTTAATCTCCGGGTTTGGTGTACAAGTAAATAGCGACAATAAGACCGTAGAGTCCTAAGACTTCCGCAAAAATCAAAATGAGAATCATGCCGACGAAAAGTCTCGGTTGTTGTGCGGTACCGCGAACTCCCGCGTCACCGACAACACCGATGGCGAAACCTGCGGTCAAACCGCTAAAACCCACGGCTAGTCCAGCTCCTAAATGCAGGAATCCCCTGTAAACAGTAATATTATGTCTTTGTTCGAGCTAACTAGAGCAGGCTTCCCCCCCCCCCCCGTCACTGTCCCGTTTGGTACTTGTAAAGTGAGTAATTCTTGTGTGTGTCTAAAGTGCCGCAAATTAACACTGCTACGACCAATCCGTATATGGCTATAATCCCCGCCATAACAACTGGAATGATTGATTTCATGACAAGATCCGGGCTTTTGACGGCCATTGCAGCGATGCCTGATCCCGACTTTGCTGTTCCATACGCTGCTCCCAAAGCTGAAATATTATTGGTGGGCGGTAAAGGTTTAGTTTGTTTTAAAAAAGTGGTATTGCACGGGAGTGGTGGCATTACCGCTGAAAATGATGGCAGCTGACGCGCCGAGGACACCAAAAAAGGGGCCGGCTGTCGAAGGATCTTTGTCCCCTGTCTCACTCATTTCCTGTGACTTTCGCGAGGTATTTCTTTTCAGAGGATACCACTGTTCGAAGTCTTGATTTTTTTATTCATTGCCTTGAAACAATGAATCAAACTTCTTTCGAAAAGTTGTCTCTTGAAATACCATCGTATGCAAAGTAGGTCGTCATCTGTTGCGGTTTTTTTTTTTTTATATTTCCATCACATTAGACTTTGAAGGCTCCTCTTCTTCAATATTTTTCAGCTGTGGCGGTGTTTATGCAGTTATTCTGTTTCACCCAACGGCTAGTCCAAGCCAAACTTCTGAATGATCGCTTTTTCTTAATTTTATCCGTGAATCAGCGCTTTTCCTTAATTTAAGTCCTGGATTTGCCCGAACACGCCCGAGCGTTTTTTCTCAAATTTCGCCTGGAAATTGTATCAGCAACGACGAATTGACGCATTTTCTCATTTTAGCAATAAATGAGCGCTTTTTTGCATTTTTAGCCAAGAATATCAGCGTTTTTAATTGTTAGTAGATTCGATTAAACTACGAGGGTTAGTGGTTAAATCATGCATAAATCTGTAGCCGTAGGAGTCTACATCGTCTGACTTCCCTCGTTGAGGCTCGTCAAACACGGACCAGTTTCGGCTGCTCGCCATCTTCAGCATTTGGTTTCCCAACTGAAACTTGGGATAGGGATTTGGATGGGAAACCAAATGCTGAAGATGGCGAGCAGCTGAAACCGGTCCGTGTTTGACGAACCTCAACGAGGGAAGACAGACGATGTAGGCTCCTACGGCTACAGATTTATGCATGATTTAATATCAGCGTTTTTAAAACTATTAGCCGCGTAATTGCCCCAAAAACAGCAAATTAGCGTGTCTTCTCAATTATAGCCGCTTAAGAACGTACAGAAACTAGGAATTAGCGTTTTTATCAATTTTTCTTGATTTCGCCTGAAATTGAGAAAAAAACGCTGAATCCCAGTTTCTCAACGTTACTAGGCGGCTAAAATTGAGAATACACGCTAATTTGCTGTTCTTAAGGCACTTACGCGGATAAAAGTTTTAAAAATGCTGATAGTCTTGGCTAAAATTTCGAAAAAGCGCTCATTCGTGGCTAAAATTGAGAAAATGCGTCAATTTGTCGTTGCTGATACAACTTCCAGGCCAAATTTGAGAAAAAAAACGTTCTTGTTTTCGGGCAAATCCACGACTTGAACTAAGGAAAAGCGCTGATTCACGGCTGGAATTAAGAAAAAGCGATCATTCAGAAGTTTGGCTTAGACTAGCCCTTAAAGCTTGTTCGCAAAACACAACTGCGCACAAGGACCAGCGATAGGCTACCATCTTTGGCCAATCGCGTGAGGAGGAGTCCACGCAAAACCTCAACGACGACGCACAAAACGTGCCATTTTCGCCAGTGCCAACGACCCCTAATATGGGGCCTTTTTTGACTGGGGCTGGTGAAAATGGACCTGATAATCGCCCACTCTGATGATAGCCCTCAGTGTCGGTGGATGGTCGTGTGTTAGGCAAAAATGGTCAAATTTAAAATTGGATAGAGCAGCGTATTGCAAAGAAAATTGCTATTTCCCAAATATTCAGCCAGGAAACTTTCAATTTCGCGGATATTTAGCTCCCAAATGTTGGCATTTTGCGGCTAACTTACGACTTGAGCGCTGTCGTGGGCGGCTAAACCGGGTTCCACAATCACTAAAAAGAAGCAGTAACTTGCGATTCGCGAAAATAAAGTCCAAAAACTTGCGATTTCGCGAATACTTTGTCCCGAAACTCAAATTTTGGGAAAGTAAAGACCAGGAAATTGCAATTTTGCGTAAGTAAATACCTAAAACTTGCAACTTCCCGAATATTCAACGGACACTTTTAATTTCGCTCAAACTTGCACACTCACAAATACTCAACTCTAAATGTTACAATTACATGACTATTCAAGGTCATGGCCGACTGGGCCAGGGTCCGCGCCTACTAAAAGAAAGGCCCAGAAAATTGCTATTGTGCGGAATATAGTCCAAAAACTTGCAATTTTGTGAAAATTAAGACGAGAAACATCCATTTTCGCGAATACTTGAAATTTAGTCCCCCAAAAAACTCGGATTTCGCGAAAATAATGACAAGAAAATCTCAATTTCGAGTTACCAAAATTACAATTTCACTCTGAAACATCAAATTCCCTAATATTCAGCCAGAAAACTTCCAATTTTGGGGATAATTATCTACCTCCGAAATGTTGCAATTTTGCGACTGACGTCAGTTGTAGTGGGAGTCTAAACCTCGTAACGTCATTTGTGTTCATCTTTCTGGGGTTCCCGACATCTTGAGGTTTTTCCGCCAGGTTGAAGAAATGTATAGTTTCCTTCTAATACTAGTATAATCCATTGTCATATTACTTGCTTGGCACCACAAGTATCGGAGGAAATGGCAGGGGGAGGGAGGATAGTCGGGCGGCAAAAAGATAGATCCGGGCCTGCCCTGACTTGTCCTACTTTTTATAGCGTCGAGGACGCACAGAATTGCCCTCTTTTTTTTTTTTTGTCCTACTTGACGGTACTCTGTGCCTGAAACGCCCGCAACCCCTGCGATGAATGATACGTGGGTTGGCGCTGCAATTTTAGCCGCAATTTCAGCGCCTTTTTCTAATTTGATCCGCGAGTCCTTTTTTTTTTCTCAATTTTAGCCACGAAGTTGACTCTAGAAACCTCGAATTGGGGGTTTCTCAATAATTATAGCCGCAAATGAATGCTTTTTCTTAATTTTAGCCGCGAGTTGGGGGCTTCTTATTCGCCTTGATCATAATTCAGGCAGCGCTGTAGTTGGCCATTTAGGGAAACAGTTGTTGTGGGTGATTTCCATTAGACACTAGTAGAAGACTGCCCACATGAGCTAGTTCCAAAGTACGAGCGCTGCACGAATTATTAAATAGGCGAATAGTTTATCCGCGAATTTAAGATTTTTTCTCCATTTTAGTCGTGAATTAGCGTCGTTCCCAATTTAGCAAGGGATTGGTCGTTTTTTCATAATTCATAGCTCTAAATTAACGCTTTTAATAATTTTTTAGCTTCGAAAATGCCCCCGGAAACCGTGAACCAGCGTGTTGTCTATTTTAGCTTGGAAAGTATTGATTTTTCTCGCTCTTTTTGGCCTTTAATAGTAGCGTTTTTGTTGTTGTTGTTTTTTTGTTTTTTTTAAAAACGTTTATCCCTGTAGTTGCCCCAAGAACCAGTGGCGGATCTAAAGAAGGGGCCGTGGCCCTCCCTTGGAGTCGGGGTCGCTTGCGCAAAAAAAAAAAAAATCATCAAAACCTCCTTCAAAATACCATTGAGGAGGGGTGATCATCCCTAATTTTAGGGTCATTTTCTCAGAGGCCCGAGGGGTTCTCAAGAGACGCGAAATTATTTAAGGGAAAAACTCTCGCGAATGGCCTCACTGAGGGGAAAAGTGACGTTGAACGCCGCCACGCCAAGGGCAGAAGGAGGGGCATGCGAAAGGTCAGGCTAAGGGTAAACTTTAAGCGAAACGTCACATTAAGATTTTCGCGCCTTAAAAATGACTAAACTTACATAAAAATAGCAAAACTGGTGATTGTCGCTCTCTAATAGTAGCCAAACTGACTAGATTAGGGAGCCATGAAAATACCTGAAAAGCACATGATTCGAGCCCTAAAAATGGCTAAATCGACCATTCGCGCACGACGACGGACGATTCGCACTCTAAAAATGCCTATACAGATGATTCCCGCCATGAAAATGGCAAAAGCGCGCCAAGAATGGCCAAAACTGAGCACTCCCCCGCTTTTACTTCGCCCCTGAAAAATTGCCAAAATTGACTCTATTCGCCCTAAAAGTAGATTCGTGCCCTAAAAGTATCAACACCGGTTGTGTTTTATTCGTTGACTCGTTTGAAAATAATGACATTGCCGAAACCGCGGTCACGATAGTTTAAATAAAACAAGCGGGAGAAGATTTTTGATTTCTTTGCCTTCATTATGAAAATTCTTCAACCTCAAGACAGTTACAACGTACAAAAAGATCCAAAAATCCCCCAAAACAGACTATTTGTCAATAAAATTAATGATGTTCAAAAATGGCGATTCAGTTATGAAACTGCGAGATTTTTTTTGCGATTAGTAGCAGATTAAACCGAACAGTACCTATTTTGCACTTTTATCGAAAGGATATTTTGCTAGTCCGGCCAATGAAATTTCTTGTCTGTTCGGCTCTGTAGCCGTCAAAAGTGCCCTAAATAAGCGGCTGAAACGAAGGACTTGGACGGGGAATGTTCACAAACTTGGCCGGGACACGATCAGTCAATTGTTGTGGTATTGAGACGCTTCGTTTCTGGGGCTCAAGTTGAAACACGTTCAAGTTTTGTACAGAGAGATCATTCAAGATCCGAATTTATTGGACTTAGCTCTTTAAAATAGCAATTGGTGGGCGGGGGGGGGGTCCGTCTCAACTGAATAAACAAGCTGCGTGGGTTCGGCTCTTTCAAATATCAATTTTGAGGGTTTGGCTTAACCGACAAGCCAATTTCGTAATTATGTCTTCTTCAAAAGACAATTTCGCGAGGTTTCCCTCATTCGAAAAACCAATTTCGCGGTATCTTTAAAAATCGAATTTCCAGGATTTGCCCCTTTAAAGTGTCAATTGGGCAGATTTCTCTTATTTTAAAACCCACGGTTTGGTCCACTTTAGCAACCAAATTTCTTGGATTTGGCTATTTAAAATGGATATTTCGGGTGTTTGGCTCAAGCACGCCAATTTAACTTTCACATGTTTGGATCTTTCAAGCAGGCGCGGATCTAGAATTGGCTCAAGGAGAGGACCATGACCCCCATCCTGTCCCACCGCAGTTTTGGACGCGATGATCCCGAAAATCTGCGCGTTCAACCTTGCTCCCGCCCTTATCTTTTGACCTCTTTGGCACGTTGTCTAGTGGTAAATGCCCAAGGGTCTCATAAACCACGTCCAGTTCAAATAGAAACACTTTGAAAACATGAACGTTCAGCCTAAAAACCATCCCTGGGCAATTCCTGGCAAAAACGACAAACAATTTTAAAAAAAAAAAACATTGGCCAAACCGCGTATTATGACGAGCGGTTGAAGTGGTTTTGGTAATATTCAACCTTAGTAGTCGCGGATCCCTGGCTCAGAAGGGTTCCGCTGAACCCCTCCTGAGCGTTGAGCCCCCTCCTTCACTTGTTAAGGTGAAGACGGTGCTATTCGGTGGTGGGGGGGGGATCGGATGGTTCACCTATTGAGTTCAATTAATATCTTTTAAGGGTGCGAATAGCCTCTTATTTGGCAATTTTTTTCGGCGCAGCAAGTCACGTCAGGCGTGCCATGAATAGCGTCTATTAAGCCGTATAAATATACATACATGGCGCAATTGCAGTAGGTATTGATGACTTTTGGACGCAAACAGTCAGTTTTGCCATTTGTGTGGTGCAAATAGTCCGTCATACCATTTTTAGGTTGCGATTGATCATGTTTGCCATTTCCAAGGGGCAAATTGCCTGGTAATTTATATAACAAGTACATATTAGCCAGTGCGATATTTTCAAGACAAGAATCGTCAGTTTTGCTTTTTTTTTTTTACAGCAGGCATTGCATGTTTAGCCATTTTCCTCGCACGAATGGTCAGTTACCGCCTGAATTTGGGCTGGATCATCTGTTCAGGCATTTTCTGGGTGCGAATAGTCAGTTTAGCTGTTTTTGCAACGCGAATGTGGTCCGTCGTGACGAGAATGATCAGCATTGGCACGCAAATTGCCAGTTTTGACATTTTTGGCGCGCAAATGGTTGATTTTGTCATTTTTGGCGCGCAAATGATTGATTTAGCCATTTTCAGCGCCAGCTTAGCCATTTTTAGGGCGCGTCAAGTCCGTTATGCTAATTTTTAGAGCGGGAATTTGCGGTTTGACAATTTTTAGGGCGCGAATATAGTCAGTTCAGGCATTTGCTAGGTGTTAATCGTCAGTTTAACCACTTTGGGGTGCGATTGCAGTCAGTTTAGCTGTTTTTATCGTGGGAATAGCCATAGTTTGGCTATTTTAAAGCAGTTAATGGCTGTCAAGCCATTTCAAGTAGAGCGAACCACAATTTTCCAAGCCCCTCCTATATTAGCAAGTCTAATCGGCGGCTGAATCTTTCTATTTTGGGGATTCTCTAAACAGGGAAACCGAAAATTGAGACACAATTTGCGTTTTGTCTCCGTCTGCTCGTACTAGTGACCCTGGAGTCAATAGAATCGGCTGTTACCGACGACCATGACATGAAATATTCATTTCTGGACCGTTTAAGGGACAGCTTCGGGGGGACTTATAAATCACGTCTGCCTCAGACCAGAACCTTTCACCCTAAAATTTGAGAATGTAACAATCCCTCGTTAGATTTTGGGAGGTGCTTTTGATTATGTTTATGCGAAAGTGACCCATTTTTGTGGATAAGGCGCCTTCAAAGCCAATTTCGCGGATTTTCATGGTTGGAAAATCCAATTTCGTGGGCTGAATTCTTTAAAAACCAAAAATTATTCGGATTTTTAGCTCTGTAAAACCAAAATTTCCAGGATTTTCTCTCCATTAAAAATCATTATTTTTTGGGCTTGGGCATTTAGAACGCGATTTTTAATCGTTTCAATAGAAGTGCCCCAAAATTGCAAAAATTAAGCCGAGTGTAACTCCTGAACATTTGTAATTACATATTTTTATTCCAAGCCGAGGGGCCCCGACCCGGGGCCCCCTCATGGGTCGGGGCCCCTAGGCGATCGCCTACCCTGCCTACCCCCTAAAAACGACCCTGCATACAGCCAGGGGTGGGCAAGTTACAGCTTTTTGGGTAATTAATTACAAATTACAAATTACTTCCAAAAAAGAGGATTAATTACAAATTACCAATTACTTTTCACTTCCACGAATAATTACAAATTACAATTACTGTAATTGAATTACTTTTTCAATTACCAATTACCCAAGAGCTGGATTTGTGGAACACGCAAGCGTCTTGCTCTTGTTCACTGTCATTTTTTTAGTGCGTCCAGCCAACAATCGAACGTCAAAACAGATCTTTGAGATAGGAATCAGGAACAGCATAGCCCCAAGATGCCAAGCGCGTCGCATGAGTAGGGTTGCGAAATGTCCGGGGTCAAATTTGCTAATTTTGCCCCACATCCCGTCCTATGCGAACTGTCAAGGGGAATCCCGGATATGGGGGATAGATCCCCCCCCCCCGCAGAGCCTCAAAAATACGAACGAAGGAGCACTAGTACCATAACGAAGAGCCCCATAAAATCTCCATGAGCGTTTCACGTTGAAGTTAGATTTAGCAGATTTTCGTTTCACGTTGAAGTTAAGATTTAGCAGATTTTCTGGAATTGAAGCAGCTCGAAAAGGTCCGAGTACGTCCAGCATTATCCTTGGACTTCAGACCCAACGCAGTAGTGTACCCAGGTACGGGGAAACCCTCTATCAGACAAGAATCGGTAATATTTGGGGCTACAGCTGCTAAAAAGCGCTGATTCGTGGTCTCGCGATGAAACTTCAGACTAAAATTAAGGACAAAACCGCTGATTCGCGGTACATAGAGGCCATTCTTCGAATAAATTGTGGAAATCAACGCAAAAGTGTTGTATTTGGGCAAACCCCGCGGTTAAAGTTGAGAAAACACGCTATTAATCCTGACAAATAAAAGACGCTTTCAGGTTAAAATTGGACAAAAATGGCAAATTCACAACTGAAATGGCGTAAAATCGCTCATTCGCGTATGAAAAAGGGAATAGGATGCTGAATGGCAGCAAAATTAGCACAAAACGCTATTTCACAGCTGAAATTGGGGAAAATCGCTGATTTGCAATTTGCAGATATAAAGTTATGAGAACGTTAATTCGCGGATACAAAATGAAGAAAATCACTAATTCGCAGCAAAAATTGAAAAAATCACAAGAAAAACGTTAATTTTCAGTTCAAATTGGGGAAAAGTGCTGATTCTCAGTTAAAAATTGAAAAATTGGTAATTTGCTGCTTTAATTGAGTCAAACGCCATTTCTTAGCAAAAATTGACAAAACTCGGTAGGTAATGCACGCGTTGGAGACGCTACCGCGCTGCTAAAATGTAGAAAAAGCGATAATTCGCAGCTAAAATTAAGAAACATCACTAATTCTCGAATTATTCGTGAAATTTATAATTTAAAAATGATGATTTTTTGTCAGAAATGGATGGGTAGAAGTAAAATTTTTGTTTTGAAAAAAAAATTACATATACAATTTAAATTTGCACCTTTTTGTGGCTAAAATTCGGAAAAATGGCAAATTCATGCATGGCTATAGTACAATGTTAAAAAATACGTTAATTCACGGCTAGACCTGAAAAGAAGCATTAATCTATACCTATAAAAGTTATATTTAATTTCTAATGAGGTGGTAAAATGTGAAAAACCGCTAATTTGCGGGTAATATTTAGAAAATAAAATAATCAGCCTGGTCAAAATTAAGAGAAAGGTTAATTTTAAGCCTAAAAATTAAGAAAATTGCTATTTCGAAAAATTGAAAAAATCGCCAATTTACAGCTAAAATTGCGCCAGATGCCAATTTGTGACTGAAATTGAGAAAATTCGCTAATTCACAGGTTTGAAACGCTACGACGCGTCGCCGCTACAATTTAAAAAAAAGCGCTAATTCGCGGTTGAAATTGAGAAAAATCCTTATTTGCACCAAAACTGAATAAACGCCAATTTGCGGATTCTGAAGGCAACTTTTCAGACTGAAATTGAAAAAAAGCGCCAATTTGTGGCAATAGGTGAAGAAACCGCTAATTCGCGAGTAAACTGAGGAAAATCGCTCATGCATTCCCCCCCCCCCACTATTTTGCGGCTAATATTGAGGAAAACGCCAAAAGTCGTGGATAATTAAGAAATATCGCTCACGGGATAAAAACGATACTTTGCTGCTAAAGTTGAGAAAATGTGCAAATTCATGGCTATGGGAGGGGGTGGGGCAAAACCGCTAATCTGCGGCTGAAATTGAGAAGAACGATACACTCGGGCAAAATGGAGAAAATCGCTAATTTGCGGCTAGAGTCCAAAAATTGCCCTTAACTGAGAGATTGAGGCTATGATGAGGCCAGCAAGATGTCCAGAGAGTGTGCTGGCTGGGTGGAATGATGACTAAAATGTGAAATTACATCCCTCCTCTCACCCTTACGAGATTTCAATCCGATCCCCCGCCCCCAGGACAAATTCCTACCTACGCCACTGGTTTGGGGTTTGAAACTTTTGTACCGTTTCTGAAATTCTCAAATTTCAAATTGGCAACCCTAAGCTCGAGGATATCGCTCGTGTCATAATTGCTTTGAAACTCTTATTTTTCAGAGTATTTCATGCAAAATCTCCTCCAAAAGCTCCAAGTAAGGCGCGAAATAGTACCCGCTGAGTTTTCGAAGTAATATTGACTCTGAAGATGGACATGTAATTAGTAATTGTTAATTACAAATTACTTCGAAAAAGAGCTTTTAATTACAAATTACCAATTACAATGGCGTGTTGTTATCAATTACAAATTACCAATCACTAATTGTAATTGAATTACGTAATTCAATTACATGTAATTCAATTACTGCCCAGCCCTGCATATAAGTGACCGTAATGACAATTTGTGCACTAGAAATGACAAACTGACTATTCGCACTCTATGAAAAGGCAAAACTGACTGTTCAGGCTCTAAATTGGCGGGGAACATGGCATACTATTATTAATTAACGCTTCATAAATTGTCAAACTGATCATTTGCGCCCTTCACGGAGGCTACAGATGGTGCAAATGACGATTTGTGTCTTTCAAAAAATGGCTATTTGCTCAACAAAGTAAAATATGGCCAATCGCGACTTAAACCGGTAAGCTGAGCACTGGTGTTTACGAACTTGAACATGAGCCGTCCCCACATCACCAATTGGCTGACCCCCCCCCCCTATACCATCACCAGCATTGATTACCCGCAGCCTGAAGGACTTGATACAATTAGGGGTGGACAAATTACAGCTTTTTGAGTAATTAATTACAAATTACTTCCAAAAAATAGGATTAATTACCAATTACTTTTCACTTCCATGAATAATTACAAATTACTTAATTGTATTAAGTAACTTGAATTACTTACACTACTAGTAATTGAATTACTTTTTCAATTACCAATTACCCAAGAGCTGGATTTGTGAAACGCAAGCGTCTGTTTTTTTTTTTTTTAGTTCGTCCAGCCAACAATCGAACGTCAGAACAGATCTTCAAGATAGGAAGCAGGAACAGCATAGCCCCAAGCTTGCCAAGATGTCAAGCTCATAGCATGAGTAGGGTTGCAAAATGTCCTGGGGTATCGCGGGTAGTCATAATTTGCTAATTTGGCTAATTTTGTCCCACATCCCGGCCTCGAACTGTCCCAGGGTACCCCGGATAGTCATAGTTAGCTAATTTGGCTAATTTTGTCCCGCGTCCCGACCAAGGACGTCTTGGGACGCAATATGTCCCGAATTCTTTATGTATTTCTTTGAAATTGTGCGTGCGATACCTAACTCTCAGAGAGCTTTGCAATGGCAGTTTTATGTGGTTCGATATTTTTGCGCTTTGAGAATTTTGTGGTTAGAGCTATTTGGATTGGAGTTTCTTGTGGTTCGAGCTTTTTGTGGTTGGGGTTTCGATTAGGGGATTAGGGGGGACGCGGGAAGTCCCGCGTCCCGTCCCGCGTAAATTTCCCGCGCGGGACGGGACTTCCCGCGGTTGTCCCGTGGGAAATCGATTTTGTTTGGTTTTTTTACTAAATTGTGAGATGAACTAGAGAAACCAAATAATTCAAACTAATGTAATAGTAAATTCTTGTCTTGGTCCCAAAAACTTTCATTTTGAACACATTAAATACCTCTTATATTTTATCCTTCCCTTGCCCGTTCCCGCCATTCGATGCGAAGAATAATTTTAGTGAAATGCTTGTCTGCACGTTTGTAAAGGGCTGTATATCGGTACCTATTGGACATGAAAGAAAGTGTTGACCAGTAAATTTAGCCTTCTAAATTCACTGTTCAAACATTTTTTATTAAATTTCGCAGTTGAAGAGCGTTAACTCTAACGAAAAATTAAATGTTCTTTTAACATTTAACATGGAATATTTTGTCTGTGGAACTCTTTCTAGACATAGACAAAAAATTAAAAAAAAACACGAAGAAAATCTTGCGGTTCCCCTCCAACCAGGTGTGAGGAGGGGGCCATGTTGTCATTTTGTTGAAATTCTCCTCCATCTAATCCTTTCTCTGCATTTGCCCCCCCCCCCCCACGGTTCTTTGGTCAGACCACCCGAAAACGATTCTTTGAAAACAGCTGTTGAGGGGGGGGGGGATTTATTATGTACTTTTTTGTCGCGCGGTACATGCGGGGAATCTCGCGCGGGACGGGACGCAAGACGGTGACTCAGCAAAAATGTGTGACGGGACGGGGCTTTTCATTTCCCGTCCCGTCCCGTCTCGCACGCACCCCTAGTTTCGATCTTTGAAACTTTTGTACCGTTCTCAATTTTGTATTTGTTCTCAAATTTCAAATTGGCAACGCTAAGCTTGAGGGTATTGCTCGTGTCATAATTTCTTTGAAACTCTTATTTTTCATTTACACACAAATTATCGACCAATTAGGGCGATAGTTTTTGTTTCACAACTCTTATTTTTCAGTGAATTTCGTGGAAAAACTCCTCCAAAAGCTCCAAGTAAGGCGCGAAATAGTACCCGCTGAGTTTTCTAAATAATATATTGGCTCTGAAGTTGGGGATGGGAATGTAATTGGTAATTGTTAATTACAAATTACTTCGAAGAATTGCTTTTAATTACCAATTACAATGGCGTGTTGTTGTCAATTACAAATTACCAATTACAAATTGTAATTGAATTACATAATTCAATTACATGTAATTCAATTACTGCCCAGCCCTGCATATAGCACCTTTTTAGCACCAGAATAATTCATCTTTTTTAAGTGATTATTCAGCTACTGCCCTTTTCTGTCAAAATCACAGTTAATTGCAAATAAATAATAACGGGCGGAGGAGCAGATAGAGTTAGCAGCAAATCGTTTGTGTTGTGCGTAGACGGTAGCGTGGATGACTTGTCTCCGCCTTATCTGTCCCACTCTTGAGGAATCCAAATAAAATCGCCATTTTATGAAGTGAAAACAGGCTACCAGTTGTTAACCTCTCGCTTCTGTAAGAAGAAGTTTCAGTGGGTTTTTTCTTATGTGAAGATTTTTTTTTTTCCTTCTATTTGACGAATATTTTCGGGACAATCGCGGTGAAATTCATTCGGTCAGTTGTACGGAAGGGAGGCAGCCGTGCGTGACAGTGCTCTTCGTTCTGTGTTAAGAGTGTTGAGTTAAAAGTATTCGGGACCAGCGGGCGAGCCCTGGAAGAAGAGCTGACTGCTCGCTTGCGACGGCAAAAATGGTCTCGCTTCCGCGTCGTATCATCAAAGAAACACAGCGTCTGTTGCAGGAGCCCGTGCCCGGTATATCGGCCGTCCCCGACGAATGTAACGCTCGATATTTCCACGTTATAGTCACAGGGCCGGATGACTCGCCCTTTGAGGGCGGCCTCTTCAAACTGGAGCTGTTCCTCCCTGAAGACTATCCAATGTCGGCTCCTAAAGTTCGTTTTGTAACTAAAATCTACCACCCGAACATAGACCGTTTAGGTAGAATCTGTTTGGATATATTGAAAGACAAATGGAGTCCGGCACTTCAAATTCGCACCGTTCTCCTGTCGATCCAAGCACTCCTGTCTGCCCCCAACCCGGACGATCCTCTTGCTAATGACGTCGCCGAGCTTTGGAAAGTGGACGAAGCCGAGGCTATTCGTAACGCAAAGGAATGGACTCGTCGCTACGCTATGGACACTTAAATGAATAATTGAATCGGCGAAAATCAGCCCCCCCCCCCACAGCTGTCGCCTCTCATTGCCACTTTTCTTTTATATATATCAAGAGGAAATCGTTTCTGGTAAATTTGAAATCGGTTGCGCCAATTGACCTGTGTTATGGTCTACCTTCACGTTAATTTTTATCAAAGGGATATTAAAGCATCTCTTTAAGTTCATGAAATACCTGCCCATTTTTTCCATTTAAGTCACTTCAAAATGTATTTTCTACGAGAGAATATCCCGTTTAATTGGTGTTTTAAATTAATCCAGCCATTTGCCCAGCAAATAATTTGTTCGATTTCCATATTCTCTTGTATAGGTATGTATCGAATTACGATTTTGCTCTGTAAAACGATAATGTAAATCGGAGCTAATATAATTTGTTAAAATTCAACCGTTATCAACTGTGGGGTTTCCTCCTTTGAGACTAATAATTCAATTTAAATTGTGGTATGTTGGGGGCGTATGATAGTCCTCCTTTTAAGACGACCTTCCCGTTCTCTTGAAAGGTTGATGAACTTCATACCTTACGCGAAGAACGGGATTGTGCGAAGTCACATTGACGTGAGGGATCACCTCATCGTTTCATCGCTAAACACTCAGTTAAATTTGAGTGTCTCCTATTATGAAGTGAAATTTCGCATTTTCGTGCGGTAATTTTGCAAGGTGACTAACTGTTGGGTAACCGGTACTTTCGAGATGATAACGTACCGTGTTACACTCTTAGCCTGAGGGGGGGGGGGTAGACGAAATGATTTGAACGTTACTGTTTAAAAAGACGGCTCGTTTTCGACATTTAGGTCATTTGTATCGCTAGTTCATTGTTTATGGCAGGGCTCATTTTTCTGGACAAATACGGTGCTGAATATAGTGGTTATATAGATACTCCGTGCCCTAAAGGCACCAAATCGCAGAATCGATGCCCTCGAACATCATTGAATGGTCTTTGTCTTGTTTCCCATTTTCCGTCTGCTTGAATTGGAACTGTGAGGTCCAGTGGTGTGCCCAGGAATTTTTCTTGGGTTGGGAGTGGTTTTCAAATTACAAAATTATGGGGCCCACGCACAGTGCCGGCTAGTCCTTCACCCTACCCGCACACCAATTTCACTCTCTAATTAGCAAATTTTCCTAATTTTAGCCGCTATAATTAAAGATTTTTCTACATTTTAGCCGTCAATTAGAGATTTTCCCGAAATTTTATCCGCCAATTAGCGCTCTTTCCTCCCATATATCGTATTCCTTAGCTACAATCGCCAATGATATTGACAAAAATAAATAAAATTGGGCATATTGATCACTACTGAAATTGCGAAAAATCGCCCATTCGCATGAAAAAAAGGAATAGATGATAATTCACCGCAAAAACGAGCAGAAAACTCTATTTCAGAGCTGAAATTGAGAAAAATAGATTATGAGAAATTTGCGGCAGCAGCTCAATTTAAAGAATACGCCAATTATTGAACCGAGAAAATTCGGTAATGCGCGGGTTGGAGACGCTACTACGCAGCTAAAATTCAGAAAAAGCGCCAATTCGCTGCTAAAATTGGGGAACATCACTAATTCTCAGATATAGTCAGGGGTGGGCAAATTACAGCTTTTTGGGTAATTAATTACAAATTACTTCCAAAAAAGAGGATTAATTACAAATTACTTTTCACTTCCACGAATAATTGCAAATTACAATTACTGTAATTGAATTACTTTTTCTATTACCAATTACCCAAGACCTGGATTTGTGGAACACGCAAGCGTCTTGCTCTTGTTCACTGTCATTTTTTTTTAGTGCGTCCAGCCAACAATCGAACGTGAGAACAGATCTTCGAGATAGGAAGCAGGAACAGCGCATCGCATGAGTAGGGTTGCGAAATGTCCGGGGTCAAATTTGCTAATTTGGCTAATTTTGCCCCACATCCCGGCCAGCGAACTGTCACGGGGAATCCCGGATAGTCATAGTTTGATCATTGGCTAATATTGTCAGGCGTCTCAGCCAAGGACGTCCTGGGACGCAATATGTCCCGGATTCTTTACGTATTTAGTTGAAATTGTGCATGCGATACCTAACTCTCAGAGAGCTTTGCAATGGCAGCTTTATGTGGTTCAATATTTTTGTGCTTTGAGAATTTTGTGGTTAGAGTTATTTGGATTGGAGTTTCTTGTGGCTCGAGCTTTTTGTGTTTGGGGCAGGGGTGTAGGTACGGGGGGCTATAAGGGATAGATCCCCCCCCCCCAGGGTCACAAGTATACGAACGAAGGAGCACTAGTACCATACGGAGGAGCCCCATAAAATCTTAAAGAAGATTTTCTGGACTTGAAGCAGCCCGAATAGGTCCGAGTACGTCCAGCTTTATCCTTGGACTTCAGACCCAACGCAGTAGTGTACCCAGGTACAGGGGGGAGGGGTTCACCCCGGACCATCTATCAGACAAAAATCGGTAATATTCGTGGCTATAGCTGCTAAAAAGCGCTGATTCGTGGTCTCGCGATGCAACTTCCAGACTAAAATTAAGAAAAAAATTTCTGATTCGCGGTACATGAAGGCCATTCTACGAATAAATTGTGGAAATCAACGCAAAAGTGTTGCATTTGGGTAAACCCCGCGGTTAAAGTTGAGAAAACACGCTATAATGTTGACAAATAAAAGACGCTTTCAGGTTAAAATTGAACAAAAATGGCAAATTCACAACTGAAATGGCGTAAAATCGCCCATTCGCGTATGAAAAAGGGAATAGGATGCTGAATGACCGCAAAACGCTATTTCACAGCTGAAATGGGGAAAAATCGCTAATTTGCAATTTGCAGATATAAAGTTATGAGAACGTTAATTCGCGGCAAAAATTGAAAAGATCACCAATTAGCGCAGCTAAAGTTAAGAAAAACGTTAATTTTCAGCTCAAATTGGCGAAAAGTGCTAATTCTCAGTGAAAAATGGGAAAAATTGCTAATCTGTAGCTTAAATTGAGTCAAACGCTAGTTCTTGGCAAAAATTGACAAAACTCGGTAGGTAATGCACGGATTGGAGACGCTACCATGCTGCTAAAATGTAGAAAAAGCGAAAATCCGCAGCTAAAATTGAGAAACATCACAAATTCTCGAATTAAGTGTCGTGAAATTTATAATTTAAAAATGAAGATTTTTAGACAGAAATGGATGGATAGATGTAAATGTTTTGGTTTGAAAAAAAAAAAAAATTAAATTCGCACCTTCTGAAGGCATTTTTGTGGCTAAAATTCAGAAAAATGGCAAATTCATGCATGGCTATAGTACAATGTTAAAAAATACGCTAATTCACGGCTAGAACTGAAAACGACGCGTCGCCGCTACAATTTTAGAAACGCGCTAATTCGCGGTTGAAATTGAGAAAAATTCTTATTTGCACCAAAAACTGAATACACGCCAATTTGCGGATTCTGAAGGCAACTTTTCAGGCTGAAATTGAAAAAAAACGCCAATTTGTGGCAATAGGTGAAGAAACCGCTAATTCGCGAGTAAACAGAAAAATCGCTCATGCATTGCGTATGGTGAACCAAAAAATCCTAATTCGTGAAAAGCCCCTCTATTTTGCGGCTAATATTGAGGAAAACACTTAAGAAAAACGTTAGTTTCCAGCTGAAACTGAGAAAAGTGCTAATCCCCTGGTTAAAAAATCGGTAATATGCTGCAAAAAATTAAGGAAACCGCCAAAACTTGTGGATAATTAAGAAACATCGCTCACGGGATAAAAACGTTACTTTGCTGCTAAAGTTGAGAAAATTCGCAAATTCATGGTTATTGGAGGAGGAGGGGCAAAACTGCTAATCTGCGGCTGAAATTGAGAAGAACGATACACTCGGCCAAAATTAAGAAAATCGTTAATTTGCGGGTAGAGCCCAAAAATCGCTCTACTGAGAGATTGAGGCTATGATGAGGCCAGCAAGATGTCCAGATTCAAGAGGGTGCTGGCTGGTTGGAATGATGACTAAAATGTGAAATTACCCCCCTCCTCTCACAAGGCTCAGGACAAATTCCTACCTACGCCACTGGTTTGGGGCTTGAAACGTTTGTACCGTATTTCTCAAATTTCAAATTGTCAACCCTAAGCTCGAGGATATCGCTTGTGTCATAATTGCTTTGAAACTCTCAGTGCCGTATTTATGAACGTTCCTTGAAGCTTCCTCGAGTCAAGAAACCGTCGAGAACAGTTTTGATCACAATAAAAACATCTGTTTTAATGAATTTCAAGTGTTCCTTAATGTCAAGGAACGTTCATAAATACGGGCATTATTTTTCAGAGAATTTCATGCAAAACCTCCTCCTAAAGCTCCAAGCAAGGCGCGAAATAGTACCCGCTGAGTTTTCAAATTAATATTGACTCTGAAGATGGAAATGTAATTGGTAATTGTTAATTACAAATTACTTCGGAAAAGTACGTTTAATTA
This sequence comes from Corythucha ciliata, assembly GCA_038030265.1. Lineage (NCBI taxonomy): Eukaryota > Metazoa > Arthropoda > Insecta > Hemiptera > Tingidae > Corythucha > Corythucha ciliata. The sequence continues at coordinate 7,715,868 of CM075942.1, read as the reverse complement.
CAAATTACCAATTACAATGGCGTGTTGTTATCAATTACAAATTACCAATTACTAATTGTAATTGAATTACGTAATTCAATTACATGTAATTCAATTACTGCCCAGCCGTTGATATAGTGTGGCAAAATTTCCTTTTTTTTTTTTTTTTTTGTCGACTAATTGCGAGTTTCGGGACTGCACAACACATACCTGCCAAATTCAACGAAAACTGTCCCATTGGTTTGTTTCGCCGAATTTTTCTTTTGTTAAACTTTTCGTGAGCGGTCAACTTCCCGTAATCCGACACATGAGCGAAATCGTTTGTTTAGCCTCCCAAATCACTAAATTTGTCGCGAACAAGTGTGATGTTGCTATTAATTTCACGTAGCCGTGTACAGCTATTAAGGCGTTTTTTAGTAGAGCGAAGCAAACAATTTTCCAAGCCCCTCACTTGAGCCAAACCTGAATTTACGTCTGCCAGAAACTATCAATTTCATGAATTTTCAACCAATGAACATACAATTTTTCGGATATTCATCTCCGAAATGTCGCAATTTAGTGACTATTGGCCGGACATTAAGCCCGGATTCCACTCGCCGATTCTTGGGACAACTTCAGGGATAAAATTGTGGGAAATCACTAGATCAAGCGGCTAAAACTATGGAAAAGCGCTAATTCACGGGTAAAATTGAGAAAAAACACGAATTGGCGTTTAAATTTGTGGATAAAATTTGGACAGTGCCCTCAAACGCTATATCTAAATTGCGGATTCTTGAGGTAACTTCGTGGCTAATTCACGACTACAAGTTTATAATAAGCGCCGATTCGTTGGTAAAAATGAGAAAGTGTGCTAATAAAAATGAAAAAATGAGCAATTTGGCATGAGTAATTTTGGCGGGAGATTTTCACTCTTCCACGAACCAAACGTTTCAAGTTTCGCACCTTTGAAACGAAATTTCACAAATTTTAGTTATTTCGCGCTCCAATTTTGCTGATATTTTTGCAATCAAATCCCAAATTACGTGGGGTTCGCTCCTTAAACAACCAATTTTACGAACTTTCGCTGTTTCGGAACCCAATTTCGTGAACTTCGCTCCTTTAAACCCCAATTTGGGGGAATTTCACACCATGAAACACCAAATTTTGTGGCTTAACCATCTTTTTAAAATATGTTTCGCGTATTCGGTTAATTCAATAACCAACATTATTTTTTTGTTATATTGTAAATTATTTATTGTTTTTCACGAGTTGTTTTAGATCTTACTGGAAATCAGTTTCGCAAGTTTGGCAAATTTAAATCTAAATGCCCAAATTTGGGCTTATTTCGCACCTAAATTTCGTCGATTTGGATCTTATAAATCCCAAATTTTGTTGATTTCAAAATCTGGACTTGGACCAATTCGAAAAGCTAACATACAAAAATCAGATTTCGCGATTGCGGATTTTCGCTCTCTCATTTCCAATATATTGCGGATTTTGCTTCTTCAAACCCAAATTTCACGATTTTTACTATTTCAAACCCTAATTTCACTATTTTTTAAAAATAAATTTCATGTCCTCAGCTTTCTCAAAAATCAATTTTACAAATTTCGCTAGTTCGAAAAACAAACGTAGCTCTTACAAAAGCTACGAGCCAAATTCATGGATTGGCTCGAACAAACACAGTCTTCGCGGGCTTTTGCTCTTTCAAAACCTAATTTGCAGATTTGGCTCATTCAAAAACCATAATTTCATAGTTTTGGCTCTTTCAACTTCCAGTTTCGTGGTTTTCTCCATTGAAGAGGGCCATGGAAGAGGGCTTCCAATGGCACTCTAGCGTACCGAGGCAGGGGCGAGGGGCTCCTGAAAAGATTAAATGTGAAAAAATTGGCCTTTTTAAGTCGAAAGAATGGCTAGTACAATTGATGGATTCTCGGGGCTGAGACTGACATTGAGAAAAAGCGCTGATTCACTGCGTGAAACAGAGAAAGATGCGAATTCGCGTCTAAAAATGGAGGAAAACTCTAATTCCCAGCTAGGGCACCTATGAAAAATTGCGATTTTACGGATAAAATCGAGAAAAAGTGCTGTAATTCGCAGCTAAAATTAAGAAATGTGCTGATTCGCTGCTAAAATTGAGGGTAAAAAAGGCGAATTCACAGCTGAAATGGAGAGAACACCAACTCGCGGATTCCTTAGGCAACTTGGGGAATAAAATTGAGAAAAAGCGCTAATTCAAGCGGCTAAAACTATGAAAAAGTGCTAATTCGCGGGTAACAAACACAGAAAAACACAAATTGGCGTTCAAAATGGAAAAAAGCGCCAATTCGCGGAAAACTTGCTAAATTTTCGGATATAATTGGGAAAGAGCACTCAAACGCTACCCAATTTGCAGATTCTTGAGGCAATTTCACGGCTAAGAGCTTATAAAAAACGCCGATTCGCGTCTAAAAATGAGAAAATGAGCTAGTTCGCGGATAAAATTGAGAAAAAAGCTATAAATCGTAGCTAAAAATGTGCTAGAGCTGAGAAAAGACGCTCTCTCGCTGTTTAAATTGAGAAAACGCATCATACGCGGTTTTTGGAGGCAATTTCGTGACTAAAATTGAAAAAAAAAATGTACTTCAACGCTACAGTAAAAAGTGTATTCTTTGTTTGATTTGAGACGAAAGGGCCTCCTAAAGAGATTTCCGCCTCGGGCCCCGATAAGTGTTGTTCCGCCACTGCATATACTCTCAATTTTTAGAATATTCAGACCCAAAACTTACAATACCGCTGATATGTAGCTCCGCATGATGTAATTTGCAGCAATGTCACCAAGCTTTGGCCGCTCTCGAGAGTGGCTAAAGAAAGACTCCACACCCACGTTGAAATAAAAGAGCCCCAGAACCTGCCATTTCACGAAATTGAAGACCAGAAACGTGTCGCCAATACACAAAATTTGCAATTTTGAAGAGTTTCATGTCCAGATTTAGCGCAATTTTGCGGTTAATTTACTCCAATGTTGCAATTCAGTAGATTTTTGGGAGTATGATTTGTTTATTAAACGTCTTCTCTGCTAAGCCATTCAATGTCACGTGAATCTCGTTCAAGCAAAATTATTGATTTCTCAATTTCGTTAGTTTTCCCCTTATATTATAGTGCTCTTGCTACTGTTTATCGTCTTAAACATGAGCATGCAAACAGTTTTGCGACTATTCAGTCCCAAACTTCAATTTTTTTTTTTCATTGTGAGCCTTGAAGTTCTCTTGAGAAGTCACGAATTGGCGTTTTTTCCACACTTCAACGCTTCTTCTCAATTTCATCGGTGAATACGCGATTTTTCTCCATTTTAGCCGCGAATTAGCGACTTTTTTCAATATTTGAGTGAATTCGTGTTTTTCCTGATTTTAGCCGCTATGTTATGAGTAATTTTTGCCAATTTTATCCGTGAATTAGCGCTTTTCTTCACTTTAAAACTCACGAAGCCGTGAATTGTTGTTTTTGTAATTTTAGCGGTGAATTTGCGTTTTTTCAACACTTTATCGGAGAAATCAGTGCTTTGCCTCAATTTCATTGGTGAATTATTGATTTTTCTCCAATTCTGCTACGAATTGGCGTTTTCATAATTTTAGCCGCGACTTTTGTTCTGGAAGTTGCGTCTAGAAACTTCGAATAGCCCTTTTTTAGTTTTGGCCAAGAATATTAGCACTTTCCAAAACATTTTCGCCACGTGGGTTCTTCTCCCAAGAACAGCACAATATAGTGCGCTTTCTCAGTTTTAGCCGCCTAAGGACCTCTAGTCCAGACCATATAGATCAGCGTATTTTCTTTATTCTAGCTGCGAAATTGCGACAATGCCAAAGTTCCTTTTTAATTCATGTATTTCTAAGTTTATAGTTTTAAAATACATATTCATACAGTGACGGGTCAGCGAATGCATCCTCAATGGTCTCCGATGTTTGAGGAATCGAGAAAAAAAATGACTTCTTGTTGAATTTGCCTCCTAAAAATTATCGTTCGCACCTTCCACAACATGATTCGGTTTTAAGAGATTGTTTTCTAACGAGCCGGATTCGCAAAACTTTGGGCTTTGAAGAGCCAAACCACCGGAATTGCTTGGTTTTATGGAGCCAAACTTGGAGTTGGTTCTCGAATTTCCCAAAAGAGCAAAAGTGGGTTCCCTTAGTGCCGAATCCACGAAATTGATTCCATGAGGGGCACAAACGTGTAAAATTGCATTATTGAACCCCGTGAAATATGAGTTTTTAATGAGTAACCCTCAAAAAATAAAAGTTTTGTTCCGACAGCAGCCTGTCGGGAAAAGTGCATTTCATTCATGCGACAATCGAGTCGAACCCCATAAGTTAGAACGATATCAATCGATTATGAATGACATTTAGGCCGTGGTATAAAAAGTCAAAATCATAAAATCGTGTTTCTTTTTACCGCAGGCCCCTTTTTTGGCACCAACTGAGGGGGAACAAAATTATGAAAATGAAGCAGAGTCGGTTTGGTTGCCTATACGATGTGGGAAGGTGGACTCTTGTTAGAGGAGTTATTTGCAATTAAAATCTTTATCCCGGCCTAAATTTCATTCATAATTGATTGATATCGTTCTAACTTATGAGGTTCGACTCGATTGTCGCATGAATGAAATGCACTTTTCCCGACAGGCTGCTGTCGGAACAAAACTTTTTTCAGATTACGTTAATTTTCAGTTCAGTTAAATTAGGTTAAATGGTATGTCACTATTTCACCATTGCGGAATGCGGAGTGCCTGGGTTCGAATCCGAAACAATTTTTTATTATTTTTTTTTGTTCCTCCCTTTTTGGCCCACCTCAGGATTTTTTACTCAAGATTTATTAGGCTGTAGGCAAATCAAATAAAAGAGACGGCTCAAAATACAATGTCAATGAATTTTTTTGGTAATTGGGAGGTCCAGTAAGGCATGGCGTTAATTTAATAGCTCCCCTTCGCCGAGAACTCCCCTGCCATATTAACGGATTTGTTTCACTAGGGTCTCATACGAAAGCGCGTTCATTTCTCATTACTCGAGTCAATTTTGGGGGCAATCGCAGCAACAGCCGTGCGGTAGCGAATTTTCAACTAATTCAAACCCCTCTTTCACACCGTTCCCGTGGACCGATTCATCTGGATCACGAACTCGTCCGAGATATTCACGCTATTGATTTTTAGTCCAAATTTGGTTGCCCTAAGTCAAAAATTGCGACCGTGATCGTGCTAACAAGCGAGGGGCCACATATATATATATATATATATATATAGCAATCGAACCGACCTCGGATTCGTGTTCTAGGGGTTCTGAAACGTGAAAAAAAAGTATCACAACCCATATGTGCGACCATCAGGGCGAGACCAATAGTGCATTTTTTGAATGAAATGCACTAAAAGGTCAAGTCCAGTAAGTACCTAGCAGCTGAAATTGGGACAAAGGCTAATCCAAGGCAAAAACAGAAAATTCCGCTAATTAAATGACTGCTAAAAAAGAAAAGAAATTAACGTGCAACACTAATGAGCAGATGAAATTCCGATTATCCTAATTTTCGAATAAAATTGAAAAGAATCGCTAATTAATTTGCGGGTGAGAAAAATCACTAATTAGCGCGGCTAAAATAAAGAAAAACGCTGATTTGGAGCTCAAAGTGAGAAAAACTGCTTTTTCATGTTAAAATGGTAAAAATCGCTCTTTTTTCAGCAAAATTGAGGAAAACGCCAAATTGTGGCAAAATTTGAGTAAAATAGCTAACACGAGGTGAAAACGCTACTTTTTTCTGCCAAAATTGAAAGAAAGTGATAATTCGCAGCTTACATTCGAGGATAATAATCTCCAATTAGCAGCTAAAATTAAAAAAAAAAAAATCAAATTTTCGACTGTAGTTGAAAATACATACACTCATCCATGGCATCTGAAGGCAACTTCTGTGCTAAAACTGAGAAAAATCCCTTCCACATCAAAAAGTGAAAACAAATTCATAACGCAGGATGAAACCGCACTGTTTTGCAGCTGAAGTAGAGAGAAATCTCTAAAATTGGTGAATTAGTGCAACTGAAATTAAGAAAAACGCTCATTTGTAGCTGAATTGGAGAAAAATCGCTAATTCGTGGGATGAAAACGCTTTCTAGCTGCTAAAGTTGAGAAAAAGTGCTAATTTTGCGGCTGAAACTGGGGAAAATTACATTTTCGCGGATGGTAGAAAATGCTCTTCAATTTTTTTTTTTTTGCTGTAACTGAAAATACGTCGGTTTACGACTTCTGCAGAAGGCAATAAATTTGCCTTGGTAGGTGGACAGACGTCCTACTTTCCCCGGGAATGTCCTACTTTCTCGAGCGTCCGGACTTATTCTTCAGGGGGAAAGGTCAAAATTGTCCTCTTTTTGTCTTACTTTTTTGGCCTCCGCTGTCTCGTATTTCTAACTCACAACGACTTTCAAGTTTTCATCTTCAAACAAAGCTGCGGTGCTTAGCCGCCCTTGTCTCCAGTCGCCATTTTGGCATTTATTCGATTTTACCAGGTCAGTTCGAGCGCCAGGGGCAGGTAAGATCGTAGCGCAAAGTCGCCACTCATAGAACAATGCAAGTGATTTCGCCCCCCTGAATCTCTTTCACACACCACTGTCATGCCTCAATTTCACCCGAAATTCTAAAATTCGCCCCACAAAACATGAGATTGGACCGACGGAAAATAAGACTCACAGTTGTCTGATTTAAAAACCAGTCATGAACGTTTGGGCACCTTCGAATACAGAATTTCGTCATTTTGACTCTTTCAAACGTCAATTTCACGAATTTTCGCTCATTCAAAACTCCCAATTTTGGGGGTTTGCTAATTCAAAAACCGAATTTCGTGAAAATTGCTTCTTCAAAAACCAAATTTCGTGGAGTTTTGCCTTTCAAAAACCAATTTGAGTGACTTTCATTCATTCAGAACACAATTTAGTGCACTTGCGCTCTTTTAACACCCAATTTCTGGGATTCCCCTTATTCGAAAACCAAATTTCTAGGCTTTTTCTATTTAAATAACCAGATTCGCAGGTTTGGTTAATTAAAAACAAACGCAAGAAAATATCGAAAAAAACAAATTTCGTAATTTTGGCTTAAGCAATCATTATTTTGACTGGAGATTTTCACTCTTACATGAAAAAGTGTTTCAAATTTGGCACCTTAAAAACCAAATTCCACTATTTTGTTATTTCGTACATCAATTTCGCTTATTTTCTCGCTTTTAAATCCCATATTACGTGCTCTTTTAACAACCAATTTCACGAACTTGCGATGTTTCAAAATCCATTTCGTGGACTTTGCCCCTTTGAAACCCCGATTGTGGAGGAGGGGGGGGGGCTTTTGCATGGTTAAAAACCAAACTTCGTGGATTTGCCTCTTTGTCAAATATATGTATTGCGCGAGTTTGGTTAAGTCAACAACCAAAATTGGAGGACAAATAATGACGAAAAAACAAAATTCGTGATTTTGGCTTTTTCAATTCACAATTTTGCTGTTTTAACCAAATGTTTCAACAATCAAAGTTTCAAATTTGACACCTTCGAAACAAAATTTCACAAAGTTTTGTTACTTGGAATCCCATTTCACTTATTTTCACGCGTTTAAAACCAAAATGTCGTGGTTTTAGATCTTACCGAAATCAGTTTCGCAGGTTTTGATAATTCATAAAACTAATTTGGATAATTTAAAATCCAAATTCCGAAATTTGGATTACTCCAAACCTAAATTTCGTCAAACAACCTCAAATTTTGCGGATTTCTTTTCATTTAAAACCTAATTTTGTGGATTTGGCTCATGTCAACCACAATTTCACAGTTATTGACTATTTTACAGACCAAATTTCGTGGGTTTGGCTCTTTCCAGAGTCCGTAGTCGCACGGCTTTGACCAATTCGAAAAGCTAACATCCAAAAACAATAATTTCGTGATTTTGGCAGCTAGAACCCAAATTTTACTGAAGGATTTTCGCTCTCTCGTAGCGAATATCACGGATTTTGCTTCTTCAAAACCTAATTTCACGAATTTTTACTATTTCAAACCCTAATTTCGCGTATTGTTATTCTTTCAAAAAACAAATTACGTATCCTTAGTTTTTTTCTGAAATCGGTTTCGCAAAATTCGCTTATTCCAAAAACAAAAGTGGTTCTTTCAAAAAGCAAAGGATTTTGAGGCAGTCAATCCTTCTAAATTGACTTTTCAAAGGACCAAATCTCTGAAATTTGGGCTTAAATGGGTGAAAACTGTCAATTCTATCCATTTAACCAAGACAATTCTAGCCGGGACCATAAAGAAGAGGAATGTGACTCTGGAATCAACTGTTTCGTCCTCCCCTGGATAGCCTTTTTGGGTGATTAAAAACCCGAGAAATTTGGTTCTTCGGGATCCAAATCCACGAAATTTTGGCTTTGAAAGGGCTAACCCCCTAGAAAATTATATTTTAATGTGCTCAATGGATGGGCATTTTGGCTCAGAGGGAGAAAGTACATTTCATGGCATGCTCTTACTCTTCCCCTCCAAGTTTCTGCTCTGAACAGTGTGAATACGCCATTTTATGGGCGATGTAGCCGATTTAGCTTATAACACGTCGTTTATCATTCATGAAGAGGCGGTAAATTTGGCAAAGAATTTGGAATATTGGCCTCAAAAATTGTAGTTTTTCTCACAAAAGCATAAATGTCGAAAAATGATATTTTCGAGGGGGAGGGGTAAGTAAGAACTGCTCAGATTCTTGTTCCCCCAATGCCGGCTCACCCCGACTCCGATAAGGCCTGAATCTCGATTTTCAGTATGGCGTCTGTCGTCCGTCGTCCATTTCATTCTCGACAGATCTGGACGAGTGTTTCCTTGTTGTAGGCGATTTTCAGGACATTTTTTCCCAAGTCACTCGCGGAGAATGGTCAAATGTGAAATGCAGTTTGTTCCGATTCAAAACTCATCCCTTTAATCGTGCGCAAAATGAGCCTCTTGCGGTGTTGCGGTGGAGCATCTGATCCAGGATCATCTGTTCAGGACACAAATTGGTCAGTTCATCCTGGATCAGATGCTGAGCCCTGAACAGATGATTCCTGCTCCAAAAATGGCAAAATCAACCATCCGCGCACCGAAATTGGCCAAACTGACGGTTCTCGCTTCGACTTGATGGTCAAATTGAGCATTCAAGCCTAAAAAATCAGCAAAAAAACAAAAAAAAAAACCGAACTGACAATTTACGCCTTGAAAATACCTAAACAGCCTATTCCTGTCCTAAAAACGGAAAAAACCCGGGCATTAGCCCGACAAAAATGGCCAAACTGAGGCTCCACGCCTTGAAAATGTCTAAATTGACCACTCGAGCCCCATAAAATTCACAACTTCATTCAGATTTCACGATTTCCTCGCCTTTTCCGGAGTCATAACGTGAGACCCGGGACTCGAAACCCTGCGCGAGCTCTTTTTGTGCCCGATTAAAGGGGTGAGTTTTGGATCGTCCCGAGTTGCATTCCACACATTTGGCCATTCTCCGCGAGGGACTTGAGGAAAAAAATGTCCTGAAAATCCCTACGACAGAATTATTTTCCTGATACTGGGCAATTTAAAAAAAGACGTTTCGACTTGGGACGAAACGGCATATCTAGGGGGAGGGGGGGGAGTCCACGACATAGTGAATTTGAAAATCGAAACGGATTTGTCGATGAGCTATTGAAAGGGTGCCCAACGTGATGACACCATTTTTTGCACTTGCGCACATTGCCATGGACCGCACCATTTTTTTAGGGGATGGTGGCCCTCAATTGACAGCCCTGAAGACCGAATGTTTCTAATTTTTTGACGACCCAGTGAGCATCCGGGCATGGCTACGGCAATGACAATGGGTGAGGGTTTATTGTAAAGAGTGAGTCTCGTAACTTTGTAATTTGAAAACCCCTCCCAAGAAAAATTCCTGGGCACCTCATGTTGTCTGCTGCTGAATCTCGAAATCAAGTTTTGTGATCTTCTGTCATGTACGAGGAAATTGACAGATTCCAAATCAAGACTGTCAGTTTCTGAGGGGAAATTGAGAGTTTTTTAAAGACAAAATTATCAGTTTTAAGGACGAAATTGACAGCTCGACCGAAACTGACAGGTTGCCAAGGGAGGAATTAAGAAATAAGCCATGCGGTCTGAAACCCGAATTCTCGTCAGTGACTGAGTTTGCTTAAAAAAACGCAAAAATGACGATTCGCGCATTGAAAATGTTGAAGTATATAATGTCCTAATAATAAATAGTAAA